>VDFB02271358.1:251272352-251305139 GCA_007258455.2 Sequoia sempervirens | reverse complement strand
AAGTGAATATATTGTGACATTCTTCTATCTGTCATAACTATTATATTTTCATTTGTCTTGTGTTTTCCTTTTGGGGATGATGCAAAGAGTTGAAACATTTAGGTCTCTTCCATGTTGATCCAAAAGGCTTCTCCTTTTTATTTTCTCTCTATTTTTCATTCATCCTTTGTGTTCATTGTTCCATGAGTTATTTGGGGAATGATGATGATTTTGAACTCGATTATATCATTGTAGCAAAGAAATACACTGACCACAAATCCATGGATCCCTTATGTGTTATCTTAGGATTGCATATGGAGGGAAAACTCCTTTTCATAATGTAGCTTTACTTGGAAACATATCATTGGCATAGGGATTTCCAAATAATCTCTCATATCTCTTTCATTTGTTGGAATTTATCATATTCTACTTTAAAGTAATTGCTCACAACATATTGTTTAGAAATTTCTTTAATGTGGGGGGAATTATGCCTCTCAATTTTTGCTTTCTTGATGATATGAACTTTATTCAAAGTGTGGTCTTCTTACTTCACATGATGTGTCTTCTTGTTGGTGACAGTGGGTTTGATGTCCTTCAAGAGTGTGACCTTTCTTGGCATATGACATTCCTCTTAGTGGTAATGCTATGGCTTGCATTCCCTAAGCTATGAATCTTTCATCTCTCTACTATTCCTCTCTTTATGGTGATATCATGCATGATGTTCCCTAAAGTGAGACCTCTCATGAACTAAGAAAAACCCCATTGACTATCCCAAACAAAAAAGTTTGGCCACCAAGCATAACACAACTTGCTTTGTGGTGTCATTATTTCATGAGTGTCTAGCATAATACAACTTTCTAGCCTTGTGGTTATCGTATGTGTCACCTTATCAAATTTATCGAGGATTATAACTTTGGTATGGTTATGGGTACACACCTAGTGTATATTTGACTGCAATAGACCATTGTGCATTTCTTGTTTTTCCTATATTGGACTGCACTAGCCCTTGTGAGTGTATTTTTCATGGACACCTAGAATAACACAACTTGCTTTCCTTTGGAGCCATGTTAGCATGTTTTATGGACTTGGCATAACACAACTTGCTAGTTCATCTTTTCTTTACATAAATTTTGACATTTTATGATGGTGTATCTTGTGTTGCTACTGCATGTGTATGTCTCATTGTGCCTTTGTTGTTTTTCTGTGGGGTATTTGATCCTATGGTATTGATCATACCCCTCAATATTTGTCATCTCATCTTTCTAAAAATTGTAGAATTAGACATCTTTTGACTTATTTGTCTACTTTAGTGTGTGTTTGAGCATGTTCTCACACTCTCACTAAAGTGGGGCCTAAATGTAATGTAGAAAAACATACTCCTTTACATTTTCACAATATGTTTGCATCCCCTTAACTAATTAGAATTAATTAAGCTTCTAATTTCCTAAATTATGCATTCCTAAGCCTTATTATTCTGATTTTCTGAAAGGGAAACTGACATTGAACAAATGTTAACATTAATTTAAACACCTTGGAAAGTGTGTGTCCTAGATTTAGGTCCTAAGACCCATTCACCCAAGGGTGAATGGGTTTTCCTTAAGTCCTAGGTCCCAATTTTTAATTTGTTTTTGGAATAATTTTAATGATTCAAATTAAAGTATCTGACTTATGGAATCTAATTTTGGGGAAATTAGATAAACACCTATAAATACATAGTTATTTTATCAATTCAAACCTAGAAGAAGAAGTAAGACACACTATCAAGAGTTCATAGGAGAAAATATTATTATCGAGAGCATTGAAGATAAATTTTACCTGCCATCTACAGTAGCAATCAAGATCATAACGTCATGTCAAGATTCATTTGTGTTCATATTGTGTATTAGAGATAACATTGTGATGTAGGTTTCAAGCATTCAAGTGTCAAATAAATCAATCATTCAATCCAATTCAAGAAAGATCCAATCCTTAGAGAGATGTGCTAGAATTTAGTCCGTCTAAGGGCAACCATTAATGGTTTGGTGAGTTGTGATATATAATTTTTCATTCATCAAATTTCTCTCATTTGCAATTATTTCATTATCAAGGTTTAATTACCAAACTGAGATTTGACCACTTGGAAAACTACTATTCACCCAAAAACAAACATTTCTCACTCTCTTCAAGTATGTGTAGATTTGCAAGTGAAGAAGGAATAAAATTGGATCATAAGAGCAATTTTTTAGAGTTGTCAAAGTTGTCATCAAAGTTGTCAAGCCACAAAAACTCATCTACATAATTTATTTGTAACTTTCTAATAGTGGAATCTGGAGAAATCAAGAGTTAAGATCTAGGATTAGAGGATTGTGAAATTAGATTTTGGACCCCAATATAGAGGCCCATTCACCCTAGGGTGAATCTTTCATTCAGTAGTGTTCAAAACCTACTTTTGGAGCCAGGTACATATCAGTCTTCCCTTCTCATATTTTCCTAAAATTTATTGTTTCTATTTGTGCTATCCTTATATTTTGCATTTCAAGTTTTTCATCACACAATTGAGTTCATTTGGTATTTTATTTTTATCTCAAAAAGTTAATTTCATTCATTTTTTTCATTAGAAAAACAACAAGATCTCTCCATAGAGTTGATTCACCTCGAGGTTGAAATTCAATTCTATCCTTGGGAGATCTCTTTCTCTAATGAAACTAGGAAAAGTGAGGATGTCCTAGGTCATCATTTCAATTTTGTGAACACCCGATTTTCTTCTAGATTGTTTTCAATGTTTCAGTAGATTGCACTTTTCTTGCAAAAGTGTGAGTTAGACCTCTGATTAAGGAAGAATTGGTTTTATTAGGGATCTATCTATATGGAACACTAAGTCATTATCTTTACGATTTCATAGCTTAATGTTTTCTCACACTATCCTTTATATTTTATTTGAAAACTTTATTAGTTTACGAGGAAAAGAATCGTCCAGACTATAATATTAGATGTTAAAATCTATTTTTTAGATCTAAAATCCAAAACTATACAAAGGGTTTCATATCAATGCTAGATCTTTCAAACCCCTATTATTCACAGTTCTAGCTAAGTAGTTGTAAGGACCCTTTTGAAAAATCATTATATTAAACCACCAGGTCATTTTCATCAAAGTAAAAACTTAACTAACGAAGTCTTGGGATTATCCTTTTGATTTTTCCTAGGTTACATTTACATTCATGAGATACCAAACACTTGATGTTTTTTTAATGATGTACAAAAACACTCATCAATAGGTATTGTACAAACATTATCCTCATATAACAACCAAGGAATGTCTAGGAAATCAGATGAGATTTAATGACACATTATTTATGAAGTTGGTAAGGACGAAACAAGGGGACAAAATTGAAAGAATATTTGTGGATTCGTAGAGTTTGATCAACTATTATTGAAATTGGTACATCCAATTTCCAAAGTTCACCTATATTAGAGTAGAAAGATTCTTGGGTTATCCTTACATGCTACCTTATTACTTGATGAATAAAATATTATTGTTGAAATTTTCAAGAAAATTAATAGAATCTTATGATTCTTTTCTTCAAGCTCATAAGAAATAACAAATTAGTTTCCCCACATATATGGGAAGGTATAAATGTAATTCAACAAATATTTCTTGGTTAACAAAAAATGAATTATAAATGTATGGATTGTGAGCGTTTGAATTGGAAAGGTCCAAATATGACCCATCAAGGAGGCTTGCTAGAAAAATTTAATAGGATAGTCACCCATGAACCTCATCTAAAAGATTACTGGAATGACTCTACAAATGAACACAAGGTGAGGAAGATGTCATAACAAAGGTCAGCCTTAGATCAAATAAAAACTCTAGGAACACATAATGTTCAACTCTAGTTAAAAGAGGATGGTAGGAATGTGTTGAATATGATGTATGAAACTAAGAGGATCTTTGATCAACCTATTCAAGACTCTAACTTGAAAGAGATAAAAATAAATCAATATATGATATAAAAAATAATATTATAATATATACTCAGATATGGATTTGTAGGTATACCCAAAGGCTAATGTCAATGAGAGTGGTGACTAATTACATAAAAGGATAGAAAGAGAAAGAAAAAAGTTACAAATAAATAGGTTATGATTATTTCATGAGTAAGAAGAGAAATATTATGTAAACTTGGGCTATTAAGATAAATAAGAAAGGACTACTGAGACACCAAGCCAATGAGTTTTAGTAACAATTCAACTAGAGGATCCCAATCGGGAGGTAAGGGTAGTTCCAACCAATTTACTCAATGGACCTCAAAGAAAAAATATAGATGCTTCATCATCATCAATATTAACCCAACCATAACTTATATCTCCAAAGGAGACATTTTGAAGACAATAGGTATATGCCAAAATGATAAGGTCAATTGTCCAATTACTTGTAGCTATAAAATTCACTTCCCCTCCTTTAGCAATGACTCATGTAATGAGATATACTATGTGATAAATATACTCACTTGGTAAATAACATAGATAAATGGAAATAGATAAGATATTGAAATAAAAGGAGAGGTTTGATAAATGTATAAAGAAGTTTCAGGAGAAGAAACAACATGAAACAATACCTCTACCTATATCATCACTTGCACATGAACATGGAGAATACAATTTTCCTAGTGTTATTCCAAAAGACCTAGAGGATATAATTTATTCACCTATTGTAGGAGAAGAAAATGATCCAAAAATTGGAGGAAGGGTGATGGAAGGACCGAAATATGAAATATACTTGGATCAACATGAACAAGAAATGAATGGGCCATGTGATCTTATTTATCTTGAAATAAGGGAGGAAGAACTACAACATGAAGAACCAAGGGATGTTGATATGGTCTAAGGCCAATCTCAACACCCAAATAGTAATGTTGATAATACAAAATAGAATCTAGTAGAGTCTGAATAGGATGAGAGATCAACAAAAGATAAATCTTCTTTACCCACTTAAGCTACAAATGAGGGATATTGGGATACTGAAAAGATTCATGCTCTATAATCTCATGAATGGGCCTTATGTGAATATGAGTTTAAGAAAATAGGCGATGGTAAATTAGAAGAGAAAAAGGATGTAAAAGAAAAGGAAACTAGTGAAAGATTCCCTTAGTGAGAAGTCAACAAAAAAGAAGTCCCTAAAAATGAAGATAATAGAGATAGGGAAAATAGATATCAATGAGAAAATTTTGAGGTGAAGTAAGATGCATTAATGAGGAAATGTCTTACAAAATCAATAATGAGTGAGGATATACATAATTGGTTGGCTGAGCAAATACAACCACCAATGTAGGTACAATTAGTACCTATAGAATTTAAGAGAATAATGTAAGAGGTGGAAAACCTTAAGCCTAAGGACAAGGAAAATGTTAGGTATATAAAAAGAAGAATTGTAGATGGAGAGAATATTGTATAGGTTGATATTGTTAGAGTAATAAGTTATTATGCTTAATTAATTACATCACATTGATTAATTAATTAAGTCACTTATTCCTCTTTATTACTTAAGCTAAACTTACGCACATTAATAATTAATTAATTATTAATTATTAAGTGTGCACACTAGGGTTTCATTTAGGGTTTCCCTTTTAGGATTTCTTGATCTCCTTCATAAGGATTGATCACTTTGTAATAATCGATTCTCTTAATGCATTTTTACACTTTGAGGTTCAGAGAACATCCTTTTGATTCTTCATATCTTTTGCATGTGATAGGTATTCATCTTGCATGCAGGTGATCTTGGTTTTCTAACATGGTATCAGAGCTCCAGACCTGCAGCTACTTGTTCATGATCTGAAGATATGGCCTCTCTGTGAGTTTCAAGTTCAAGGGTTTCCACAAGCATCTTTTCTACAAGATCTGGAGGTAGCCAATTTTTTGAAGCAGTTTGGGCCAAAACGAAGGTCACCATTGCATTCGCAGGGGCCAAAAACCCTAAGATCACCCTTCGTTTCGTCGATTTTGGTGAAGTTGGTCTGGAAGGGAAAAAAAATTTCCTTGGAGGGTTGTACGGCCTCCTAGCACACTTCTCAAGGCACGAAAATAAAAAAAATCTATCAAAAACATGTTTTTTGAGATTTGCGTCGGCGCTCCCCATAGAAAACAGCTCCGCCACTCGGTGGCCACTAGGCAGCCACCGGCCCACCATTGTCGCCGGTGGCACCGCCTTCCTCCACCACCGGCCTTTGTTCAGCCCCCGCGGGCTTAAAATGTAGGCCCGAGGTCCTATCGAGAACCAAGGGCCCATGACCAGCCCCGAAGACTACAAAATATTCCGGTGGAGCATGCAGAATATTCTGGCTGAATCAGCGAATATTTTGGCACATGCAGATTTTTTCGGCTCAGTCAAATTTCTTTTGAAGAATTTTGCCAACATCCGATGGCCGCCAATTTTACGCGAACCGCTGATCGCCGCGATGACGCTGGCCAGAGCGGCTGGCTCCAGGTACTTGCCTCCAAGCCCCACTTTTCCTAAAGAGTTTTTTTCTTTGGCCATAACTTCTGCATACGGTATCAATGTACTGGGAAAACAGAGATATCACAAAATCTGTCTCCAAGAACTACTTGGTGTGGTTTATTTTACGCACTTTACTACATTTATTACCGTTGTTTCATGAAACAGCTTTTGGATCTCCTTGTTTCATAACTTTTTGCCCTGCTTATTAATACCGAAAGGTATTAAGGAGCTCTATGCTGTTGTCTTGCTCTTTTCAGACCGTCCCAAGTTATCAATTAGTCTAGATTTGGGTCCGCATGGTTGCTTGGTGATTACTTGATGTTTTGGGTGCTTGGGAGAGTTCATCTTGCATCTTGCACTTTTGTTTTCGCTATCACACTCTGCCCACACTGCCTGGCCGCTTCATAGATTCTTAGCTTGTTCGCTGAGTTTTCGAGTGGTCTCAGGTATCGTGTCCTTGTCACATTATTTTGATTCTGTTTTGGTTTTAGTTGTAGACGTAAATACTTTTCCTTGCTTTGTCGGACAGGGTTCCAAAGAGTTATTTACGTAGAGTTCTTCCAAAGGTTTTGCAAAAGATGTCATCATTGTAGGGGGTTTTTTCCACCTGGTTTTTCCTTCTCTACCCATTCAGATATTTTTAAATGGCACTGATCATTCTAGTTGTGGACCTCATCTTTGTTTTCTTATGCATCTTATTCTAGTGTTTTAGCTTCTTTTCCTTCTAAGTTCATTCTAAGTAGAGTACATATGCTTAATTAATACATCATATTGACTAATTAATTAAGTAACTTATTCCTCTTGGTTACTTAAGTTAAACTTAGGCACATTAATAATTAATTAATTATTAATTATTAAGTGTGCACACTAGGGTTTCATTTAGGGTTTCCCTTTTAGGGTTTCTTGATCTCCTTCATAAGGATTGATCACTTTGTAATAATCGATTCTCTTAATGCATTTTTACACTTTGAGGTTCAAAGAACATCCTTTTGGTTCTTCATATCTTTTGCATGTGACAGGTATTCATCTTGCATGCAGGTGATCTTGTTTTTCTAATAGATATGCCTATAGGAGAAAATAATAGGCATGAGGCCATTATTCAGGATTACCATGTGTCAACCATTAACCTGGAGTATGTATCAAAGGAGTATGATATTAAAGAAATGAGAATAAATGTGGAAATAAATACTATCCATATGAAGAAGTATAATCATATAAAGGGGGAATCAAAATAGAAAATAGATCAAACTCAACACTTTCTTAGAGTAGTGGCTCAATTTATCCAATTCCTAACATAAATGCCTAAAAATCTAGTAATAACATCCAAGGAACAAGTGGATTCAATTGAAAGTGTGAAGCATAAATAAAATGTGCTTGATTAATAGATGGGGGATGTATTGAAGCAAGGTGAAGAAGTTATAAAAGAAACCATCAATAAATACAAGGAAGGTTGACATTGTTTTAGAAAGATTAGAAAATTAATGGATAATTGCAATGATCACTTGGAGAAAAATGATATAGAATTGAATATGATGGTGATCATTAAGAAGATGGAGGACCACAAATTATTACAAGAAAAAATGAAAATAAAGGAAGAAATCCTAAAAATAAATACTTGGGGACTATAGTTGAATTGGGAAAAGGCTTCCCGATAAATATAAAAAGAAGAAATAGAAAAGCTCATCAAAAGGATTGAAAAGATATTGGATAGATATTTGGGTATCATTGATTCCCTCACTCAATAAGTAAGTGATTAGATAACCTAGGTCCTGAAGGGAGATGGAGAAGTAAAAATATTCAAGCCCATAATGAATGAAATATCTAGTGATTCTATTTTATGGTTAAATAAATAATGAATAGGGAATGTGATCAAAACCTAGAATGTGATTATAAGATAATGAGATTGATATGAGTTAAATAAATAAGTATTTTAAAAATATTTTAGAGCTATATGCATAGAACTTCAAATTGAGGCTTCACAAAACATTCCTTGAGAATATATAAATAAGGTTCTACTAGCATTCAATGAATATAGGTTCAAAAAGGAGAAGATGTGCTTGTTGAAGAAGCAACATGAAGTTCATGAATGATTAGTTTTTATATTCTAAGTTTTTCACGACGAGTAATTTTAATGACTTAGTTTTTGCTAAATTTCCAAGGGATGTTGGAAGCAAGCATAAGGAAAAGAGCTAAATATAGATCTAGTAGCAGACAATTTTCCTTATGCCATAACTTATGCATCTAGTAGTGAGTATTTTTCCCTATGCCAAAAGTGGATCAAATTTTTAAATTTTAAGAGAAAGGGAGATTAAGGATAAAGGTAGAAGATATGTTTTCCCTATTATTCTAAAAAGAAGAAGTTAAAATTTAAGAAATGATACCAAAATTGTGTCAACCATAGAGACACATGATTGATATCTAAATTTTTTGAAAGTTGGTGAAATATCAATAATAATGTTGAAGTTGGCAAAAATCAACTCCACATCTCCCAAGGATCACTTGCAGCCAAACACCTATCATAGAAAGAGAACATAACAAAGCTACAGAGGCCAAGAGCTATTGATCCAAAAATTTATGAATCATTATGAATTCACATATTAATGATTATACAATAGAATCCCTATAAAAGGATACTTAACCTAGAAATCCTGGGTGAGGATAAAATAAGATCATGGCATGTTTCCTCATCCTATGACATGAGACATAAAAAAGAACATGACCAAAGTATGCTTAAGTAATTAGAGGAAAATGAACCTAATAATTAAATAAATAATTAATTAGGCAATACCTTTTACTCTAACACCCCCTTAAGTGAAACATATGGAGAAGCTCAAACCTCTAAAGATGAATGCATGATGTGTTTTGAAAAACAAGGCCTAGTGAAGTACCAATGTACAAACAAAAGATCTCTTAGAATTGGATAAATATGAGAAAAACCAATGGGATAAAAATCCTCTCCAAAAGAGACAAATATAAGTGAAGGACTAAAGAAGCCTCCAAAACAGAGTTGTCCCAAAAGATAGGAACAAAGACTTAACATGAGGAACACCACTGAAGCATGAAGAAGCTATAAAAACCATCAAAGAATGACTAATATGATGCTGAAAGAAGAACCTCCTCTGAAATAGATGATGATCAAGATCAGGAAGACAAGAATTTGCATGAGTTCCCCCAACTATACTACTTGAATCAAATGTCAAATAAATGAAAAAAATCTAGAACTCAAAGATACATATGGAACATGTACCAAAAGTTTGAAGAACTGATCAAATAAAAATGGAAGGTCACCTGCAAAAATAGGAATGCAAGAGTATCCATATGGTAAATGCTCCATCTCACTAAAATTCTTGGTTAATCAGCCACTGATGTACATTGCATATCCACCTAGTACATAGGAACAAATACTAGATACATATCTCACTCCAACATGAAACCAAGGAAGCATTAGCACCAACAGTAGAAACCCCCCATAATGTTGAGAAGGGAGAGGCATGATAGGTATGCTAAAATTGTGCACAATAATGTAGTGCATGAAGAAGAACCACGAACATTTGAATGTGCAAGCATGAAAGTACTCAACAAAATTATAATTTAAAGAAATCCTCAACTACACAAAAATATATAGGAAGAGTGATTTATGATCATCATGTCACTAATCCACATTCATACATGAGGGAATATAAACATACTTGCATATTATTTTGAAATATACTTTACCTATAGCTCCACATGTGTAGAAATGAAAAATATGAAATATTTTTATCTCCATGAGAAATGATATTTTGTATGTGAATGGAATAGTAAACATGGTCATTGCATTAGCCCCAATGGCTCAACTTGCAAGTGGTTGAAACATTATTCTAGAAAGGTTGCTACTCTATTAATTGAAGTAGCCATATTTTCCTCATTAAATGTCTCCTCATAGGTTCTTTTATCTACTAACATACCTTTGTGGAAACATATTTCCCAAAAGTTGAAGTGGTCCTACCTATAATGGTTACCCAAAAAATATCTTGCCCTCTTCATTTTGTTACTTATGTATTCTTAAGTAAACCATATTTATCCTTTTGTTTCCATGGAAAATAAATAAATTATGCAGATATAAAAATGTAATATTTTGACTTCGTTACAAATATTAGTTCCACTTTTTTACATTGATAACCAACTATTGTGAAAGAAAAATTATTATAACAATTTAAGCATATACAAAATGGATTAGTCATTAGATATAGAATTAATCACACTCCACATAAGTATTCTCAAACAAATTTTAGAAAAATAAATAATATTTTTCAATAAGACTCGTCACAAGCATAAACCTTAATTTTCCAATAGTTGTAACTTTTTCATATGTATAGAATGTAGAGATATTTTTTTGAAATCAAATTATATTTTTCACAATAGAAAAGATTTTACCTTGAAAATTGATGATTGTGAATGCATATTGAATGTTTATAAATACCAATACATAACAAGTAGTCACACAAAAAGTGTATCAAGTAAACTTATAATTACTAGAAAAATAGGTGGGAGTTAGTACAAACTAATTTTTTTGGTTAATTAGACATAGTGCAAGATTGATCTCACACATTGGATGATTGAATTAAGAAATACAAGTGCTAATATCAATCTTGCATGTGAATGTATGGTATTTTATATAGACATAGGTGTAATAGAAGGTTGATCATGTAAAATGTATCATATGAGTGTAGGTATGAATAAGATACCTAGTTAAATATATGATAATTATTTTAAATTGAGAAAGTGAATAATTGGGAAAATCTCCAAATTTGTGAAAGAATATCATTTCTTAAATTTAATTATATTAATCCATTCCTTCAAAAAATGACAAGAAATAAATTTGAATTGGTGTGAAAATGAAAATTTTATGTGTGATCCATGGGATCTTGTAAAAATTAGGAAAGGTGTACAATGAGTATATTTTTTCATACATTATAAAAAAATTATTTATATGATCATGAGAAATTGTAAGAGACTCGTATGATGATTTTTTCTATAGAAAAGGTGATAATGGTAATGTTATATCTAGTGCGGAAACCATAGAATGACATGATATATTGGGAACTAACATGTCATGTGATCATAATTATTTTGAGAAAGATGATTAATCTATGTATCAATATCTATAACTATCAACAAAATTAGCAAGGTGTCATTAAAGATAGGATATGCCCCCATCAATTGATTGCATCCATCATATATAAGGAATTCAAGGAGAGGAAGAAAAATAATGCATGAAATATAAATATAATCTAGTAATCACATAAATATAATTTGTATTTGTGTAACGCCGGCGTCTGAACCCCAAAGGACATCAACACAATAATTTTTTTTTTTTAAGTAAACAAAACATACATGTAATACAAATTAAGTCATAACATGAATTTCATTTAAGTAGATTCATTAACACATACATCCCTTGGGGTACACGAGGAGTCATTACGAGACTTAGATCCACACAATGACAATAAAGAATAAAAGCCAAAAATATAATCCATAACAAAGTAAACATTAACAAATGTAACACATACATGAAAATTCATTGATAAGAAACCATCTATGTACATAAATACAACATATGCATGATTAATTTAACACATTGAATAACAACTTCCATGGCCAATATCCACACTGAGTTTAACATTACATTACAGTACAATGATCTAGAGGTAATGATACAAAAAGTGTTTGGAAACCATACAATAAGATAACATGATACAACTGAAAGATGAATACACAGTATCATAACTGGCTCCAAGACGGATACAACTCTGGAGTCGCCGCAACTAGCACTAATCTGCACCTCTCGATCCTCTACTAGGGACCCAATGGGGTGCTTAGCACGTTCCACCCGACCACGTGGGTCCGAAGACCCACCCCCGTGCTAAGGAGCTGACAAGAAAGAGACCTCAACCAAGAACAACCAAACCGGGAACCACAAGACTCAACGTCATACAAAAGTAACATAAAACTCAAGGATTACAATGACATAATTAACAACATTCATGAGTCAACATAATAACTTAAAGTCATAAATCTTATCACATAAATCAAAGCAATAACCAGTAAAAAAGTAACTAAAGGATGATCATGAAACACTTCCCAATCAAACTAAAATAATAAACATAATACAATTCCAGAGGCAATTAAACAATAAAATAACATCATATCACAGTACCAAAAGAGTACAAGATCATAAGTCAAATATCAATGAGATCATACAAAATCACAAAGTACACCAAAGATGTATCAAGGAAATACTCCATAAATCAATATAAGTCCATTCAACCACAATCTAAACAAACTCCCATAACATACTTCTAGAGGAACACAATAAAGTAAAACACCTGGGCAACTAGGGGGGAGTGTCATCGCATAGTCCTACATGGGCTATCATGCTCTTCTCCCAACCGAGGCGCCGGGTCCCATCTATGGCTATCCCGCGTCTCTTCCTCCCAACCGGAGGCCGGTCCATGGTGACTCATGCAGAAACCGTGAACCTCTCGCGGAAGACTCCAGGTCACCTAATTCGTCAATTACTCTACCTTTCTTAGCCTTCCATTGTCCATGGAAGCACTAATGAAGATGAGGCATCCATTTTTAAATCTTATAATGATATTACTACCCAACCCTCCTAAGTTAATTATTAGGTTTTCACTTGATTACTAACTCACTCGCGGGTTATCCTGTGCCCTTCCCCTTAAACGGCATCGGCCCCTTTACTCTAGGAGCCACGAGGAGCCACCTCCCTAGAGACCCAACAACATCAAACCAAAAAAAAAAAAAACCAAGGGTTGTACCAGCATAATTTGAACAAAGAATCACAACATAAAAGCGTGCGAGGCATTACCCATCTCGCTAACAAGTACAAAATCAGAGTCTCACAAAGTTTCGTACAACCCTTTTCAAAATAATGATACCAATATCTTGCCATGTCAAGAGCACATAAAATGAGGAACATTGACCAACAATATAATCAAGCCTCTGGAAGAATCTCAAAGGGCTTACACTGGGGTTTCCCCATGAAGAACTGACAACAATAAATGCAAGACCTCAAAGAACTATTTTCAATTCAAATATAATGAGTGAATACATTAAAATAAGATCAACAACTCCATCCAGACTACATAACCAACTTCGATACGAAATAAAACGGAAATTCAAGAAGATCAACTATCCACAACTCATAAACAAAACACGAGTTCCCAATTACATTGCAACACAAATTAAATGACAAAGGATTCCATGAATCAAAATTAGTCTCCAAAAGCATTCACACTGACACAGAACCATCCAGAAACAATCCTTCAACAACAAAGGTAAAAGCATGCAACCAAGCATCCAAGGGAGACCTCAATTTCCTCCTCACAAGATACCCATACAGTTGGCAAACAAATGACCTTTGACAAAAATCAACAAACATGACAACAATATAATTTAATGTTTCACCAAAATAATAAAAGTGGGAAGACTGCATTCAATAAGAAGCATAAACTTATCACAACCAAGCATTGCATTAGTATCCAAAATACTCCACCACAAAATCAATTAATAAGACCCCCACAACTCAAAACAAACCAAGAATTCACCATGTAAGGTTAAATGAATATCAACACAATTTAACTTAAAGAAGATCCCCAACTCACGTCAACTCAAGAAAAGTCACAATGAAAGGATATGTCAAATCACTCATAAAAGGACACGAACCCAATGGAATGAAATCACTTCTGAAGCCAAGCAATTCCAATGAGGACACCACAAATAGGATACACCAAATTACCCTTAAATGAACAATGACCATTCAAATACAATTTATCCATTCGTTCAATAAGAATTAGTTTAAAATAAATAAAGGAACTCTATAATCACATATCATAATTATCTCAAGGCATATTTTATCATTCTTAAAATACTAACCCAACAAATCAAAAGCAATAAACTTCAAAAAAAAACAATTGAACTATCATCTACGATTTCACTCTTCACTTCATAAGAAATCGTTTTAACTCATTAAAGACTATATTCACATATCTTACTAACATCTCACTATGCTCATCATAAAGTTGAATTAAATAAAAGAAGTTATAAAAGCATTCCAACCAATTTCTTTTATTCCCATTCAAGATTTATAATCATTCCTATAACTATATATATATATATATATAAACATAATTAGCCAATTAATACTCTAATTATACTTAAAAGGATAACTAATTTCACCAACACTACATTACAACGCTAGTTTTCTTCTTAACTAAAACTATATGACCATCTAATTTCACTGTATAAGTAAGAACCTATTCATTTATAAAAGAAGCATAACTCTTTTCCCCAATATTCTAATGTGTTATCAATTTTCATTATATAGTATAATCATTTAATTTTACAATCAAGAGAACATTCTTTTCTAACATTTGACAATGAAACTAGAGAGATTATTTAAACTTTTAAACTTCCCATTATGCCAGATGCGATGGCTGAGACAGGTTGCAAATAGAAACAGAGAGTTTATTTAAATCTATACACCCTACCATGTTCAAATGCACCACTATGACAGGTTATCAATGAAACCAGAGAGATTATTTAATTTACTACACCTTTGCAAGATGAAAAGTTGCAGCTGTGAAAGGTGGTCAATGATTTCAGGGAGACTATTTAATTCTGTACAATGCCTCAACTCCAAATACTGTAACTAAGGTAGGTTGCCAAGCATATTAGAAAATGAATATTGGAATTTTGGAAATATCGCCATCTACTTGCATTATTATCAAATCTCACACGTTATCCACAAGACGGAAGGGAAGGATGTTCACATGCGGCAACCCTATAAAAGATTGCTAATGAATTCAAGGAGGTTAATTATAATGTGACAATATTTTGTTTTATTTAAGTGCAGCAGTTGAGGTAGATTTTCAACAGATTCCAAGGAGATTACTTAAACCTTAAAACTTATTCTGAACGCTTGATCTAGACAGTGAACTATTTGTCAGGATGCCAAAGAGGAAAGTTATGATTGCAGGATATGCACAAATGGTATAACATGGGCAGAAAACTCTCAAATAAGATGTGATAGGTAGGTGTGAGGAAAATCATGGAGCGGTGCCCAATTCAATGCTTTAATTGCATGAAACTTTATCTAATTGTATTTCGACCTACAGGGCCAGAAAATGCAACTAGAGTTAGCTCGAGAGAATACACTAATGTTACGTCCTCATTTGACGCCGATGACAAAGATGAGAGGGTGACATTAAAACCAAGGCTGAGGTAATTGGAAAATGGACTGTAGTTAAAACCTTGTTTCCTAACATGAATTCCATCTCCCAATAATCAAACCGATTGCATGAGAGTGCAGATTAAATGAATAAATTAATATGCTCAGAAACAAATTAATATCAATGCTAGGGATGATTTAAATAGCACACAAGAGGGCGCAGGACCTTCAACACATCCATCTGACCACCGATGAGTGAATATCTAATGATTTCGTTGCGGGTTCATCCTAATTGATTCTGAATAAGAAGGATCAATATCCGGTTTCAAGCAACAAGCATGATGGTTAAAAGCAAGGACGCATTGTATCCATAATAGGTTTTTACTGTATTCAGCCTTAAGAAAGAAATGGCTTCTATAGAGAAATATTACTCCACATTCAATGACTTTTAGAGTGGCATTTAGAACTAGCCATCGAATACTCAGTAAATTACCACATAAATTAAAGAGCAACTGCCCATTGTATGCACATATATAACACCCGATTATTTTACTATTTGGATGATGCGTAATACACTTCAACTACACATTTCTATAGTCTCTAAGCATATTTTGACACACCAATTCCATAGATTTTATCAACCTTCAGAAACAGATTCATAACATTTACTAGAGTATCGAGTACCATCTACAATCCACCTATAATTGTTATTATATGAAAACTTACAATTAAAAACAGAAAAAGAAAAGTAGTGCAACCATTAAATGTTACAGACACAATCTAGTAAGATAATAGCAATAAAACCTCTTTGATGCACTTGACAGAATAGGAATCTTGACACACAACTCTTCCCCAATTCCAACTTCCGCTGCCCCCACCCCTTCTACCCCCTTCCATAAGCTAAATATAGTTATTATTTATTTTTCATATTCTACAGTTCTCTTCGACTTCCAATTGCTCTATAGGTGAAGTTTCATTCCAGCTTTTCTTGTTTTAAAACACTTCAGCTTCCTATCTCCTTATCCATTCAAATTTCTTATTATAATAATTATCTTTTCAAGATTATTTTGTTCATAATTATTATTAACTTCAATTTAACAAAACAATTTAAAATTTTTTATCTAATAATATCACTTTTACTTTTAACGAATTAGTTTAATTTGATCATTTGTTCTAAATCATTTGATTTAATTTAATTGATTATTATTTTAATTTCTAATTATATTTTAAATAACCTTGCAAATCACTTATGATTTAATTAATTATTTAAACATGACTACTAACATATGATATTTTTCACACAATCAAATAACACAGTAATCAATGAAGCACACACAAATACTCACACAAAAGTCAGAACAACTACACGGAGGGGCACACAATTTGTTGCATAGAAAGTTTCTTTTGCACCAAAATATTGACCTATTATTAATGCTTGATAGAACCACTAGAGTTAATAAATCCATGAGAGGCGGTTAAGCCATGTCACAAACCCAAGCGTTGTGTTGCACAACACAAGGAGACCAAGGGAACACAACATGAAACAATTCCCCTCAAATGTAGGTGAGAAGTTCAAACCTGTGACCCAGGCTTTGATACCAATTGTTGCACAGATGGTTGTTGTTACACCAAAAGATCAACCTATTAATGGCGGATACAACTACTAGAGCTAATGAATCTACGAAAGGTGATTAAGCTATTTTATGAACACGAGTGCTACACTTCACAATACAAGGAGACCAAGGATGCACACCTTGGAACAAGATAATCAATCCTTTATATAAAAATGATATAAAATATGTCAAATAAAAAGTATGGTAACAACATGGGCTAGATATAAAGATGAATGGATATAAAATTTGTGTTAAAAATAGACATATGAAGTTATTTATGTGACCCTTAATTGATAGAAATAACTATGTAATTATATATAACATTTAGCTAGGAATATTTCCCTATTGTGGCATCAAAGAGCATAAGCCCAAAATGGTCAAGGCAAGGGAATAAATCCCTAGTAGTGAGATGGGTTTAGGTGCATGACATACTTGGCACTACCAACTAACCAATAATATGGGAAATTTTATGGTGTCACTAACGTAACTCCAACAACATGATCACACAAAAAATTGGGAAAGTGATGATAATCCATAGCATGAAATAATAGTGGCATAGATCAATAAGTGAAGAATATAAGAACAATATACTATTTTTACTAGCTCTCATTTTCTATATGTATCATGATAACTAGAAATAGGTAAGAAAAAAGTAATATATATGAGTAAGGTGCAAGAGTATTAGTGCGTATAAATTCATTTCACCATTATTATGAGAAAAATGATAATATATCTCTCAAGTTATGAAAAGCAGTGTAATCCCATGTAATGATAAGGTATTGAAATGAAAAAAGAACTATTTAAAGACATGATAAAGATTATAAGAAGAAACATGGGAATATGACAATGATTGTTAGCATAGGATGTAAACATGTAATTGATAATAACATAAGATAAGCATTATAGAAAATGATAAGAATCATATAAGATTATAAGCATAATAAGGATCATAAAAAATGAGTTTCAATCATGATAAGAATTAGAAACATGAAATACTTGAAGTAATAGGATAATTATAAATTTATCCATATCATATTCATGTAGGATAAGGGATACAATGATATAATAAATCATGTAATAAAATTTCATAATACAAAAAATATGAAAACCTAAGGTGGTAAACATATAAGGTTAGAGGACATAGGAGTCAAAGAAAACATGTAGGAAAACCCAACAAGATAATAAAAGAGTAATGCAAGAAAGATGCTCACCAAGTAAAAAGAAAAAAATAATTAAATATAGGAGGTGATATTTAAGACTAGTGAATTCAATGGACATGGCATAATCAAGGGGTCTAAAGTGTTAGGAAACACAAGGTAAATAGGAAAATAAGTAAGGGTGATGAAAACATACATTGAATAAGAAAAAGGAAAAAGTATAAATGATAGCAATAAAAAGGAAGAAGTAGTGTTAAATACAAAACATATGTTGTGTTTTGTTCAAATCCACATGTGCCAACATTTAACACTAAATGTGTCTTTCAATTATACAACCATGAACAAAAAATATGAAAACATAAATCTAATTAAATAAACAAAAAGAAAAAAAAATGTACATGTAAATAAGAAGAGGTCCATAAATAATGATATATGAGTAATAAATTCACTCATCAACATGTGTATAAAGTGGTTTATCTTTTATCTCATCTATGGCCTAAATATAGTGTCCATCATGGACAAGAAGACCAATTTATTGATCCACATGATTTCTATTCATGTAATTCTCATTGTTAAATGAGGGAGTTTTGGGCTCATTAGTATGCTTAAAGTTTTTATTTTCTTTTTATATAATTTTTTAATTTACATTTGAATAAATTTATTCTATCACCAGAAAATCCACACATATGATGAGATGAGTAAAAATATACAGTCTTTCATATTTTTACAAGAGTAATGTAATGAGACTATGTTTCATTAGTTGTTCTTGTTACACCCCATTGTGTTATTACCTATTTACTATTACTTGATTAGTTAAAATTATTTAATACATGATTATGTTTTGTATATTTTGATGGAAAATGTGATGAATGAATGTGCTATGCAATATGATACTTTAAATTAATTGAAGATGAAAATATTTGATGCATATGAATGTAATGTTATTGGTTGACTACTGTTGTGATGCACTAAGTTGGATGCAACAAAAGAATCAAGCATCTGGAAGAAAGGGGGAGTATCACTCAAGAAAAGAGTTTGATTTGGCAACCCTTAAAATGCCCATTTGAGCTATCACACACTCACATCCTAGTTTGGTCAAGTTGAGTCAAGTTAGTTTGGGAATTGGTAAGTAAACCTTCGTTCATAGTTTGGAGATGATTTGTTATGGTTTTAGTTTTGGTCTTTAATTTCGTGATTGTTTCTTTGTTAAGATTGTGTGACTAAATCTTTGTATTAAGTATAATTTATTCTTCGTTTATTTTATAATTATGTAAATTAATCGATGAGTATATACATAGAATGTATATATGTATATATGTATGTGATTGTAATAACTCGTACATGTGAGTATATACATATATGAGTATACGTAGGTAGAAGTAGTTACACATACTCATGTGTAGATATATCATATGCATGAGAATATCAAGTGGACATATAAGACATATATATACAATTTATATATATATACCGATTGATGAATATATAAATATATGTGTTTATTATGATATTAAATAATGATATATGTATATAATATATATATATATATATATATATATGAGTACATTCATGTATACGTATATACATAATATTAATATATCTAATTGTTAACACATTTAAATATCAATCAATGATTTTAATATGCATATATATATTATAATGTTAAAATTATAACACACACACACACACACACACACACACACATATATACATATTAATATATATAATGCAGCTTATATATATATTAAATGTTAGATAAACTCAACTTAAGTGAATATATAATGCGAGCCATATAATGGTGAGTGGATTGTATAAAATCTAGTGGCTTAATAGTTATATGCTACATATATATTGAGCATGAAGACTCACACATACATGAGAATAAGTATTACTATTAATGCATTGAATGTGGAATGTTTATTAATGCAAAAGTAAGGAGATGCATTCTATTGTAAAGTTGCTAATTATATGGGAAACCAACACATAGGCTTGAATAGAACATGAGACTTTTCCAAAAGCCACGAGATGGCCCAAGCTTGGAAGAAGTTGATTTAGTCTACAAATATGAAACCTCTAGGTAAACATTTATGTGCTTTGACTTAGTAAAATAGCAATTGTTGTCAATTAAAAGGGAAACTCAACCATATTAGAGAGACTAGAAATGCAAGGATTATTTATCTTTTGGAATCTTAACTATTTGAGTAGCTACATTTCACTTCAATTAGCCTAGTCGACTCATTTAGAGGATAAGTTAGTTTTTTTGTTAAGCGGTGGCAGTTGGAAGGGAAAAGGTGGTAGATTGTAGAGCTATTTTGAAGCAATAAGTTTCTCAGATTTTAGTATAAGTAGAGGCAACTTATTAGCCTTTTGGTCATTCATTTGTTATCATTCTTTTGAAGTTCATTGTTGTAGTTTTTTTGTCTAAATTAGTTGTTGAGTGGATTAGTGAGAAAGAGAGATTTTTTTTGTGAGTTTGTAGTTCGTTGAGAGTTTTTGATAAAGGATGGGACTGGATATAGTCTTATCATAGAAGGAGCATCGAGCGTAATTATGAGAATTGAGCTTTGGAAGCAACATCTTCATTGGAAGCTATAATTCCAAGCATGTTAATTTTACTTCTCTATTATTTTATGTTGAAATTGCATTTGTTTATGAATACAAGTGTTTGAGGAAAAGATGAATTATATGATAGGATTGCTTGAACTTTGGTTATTTCTTATTTGGGTGAGCTTGCATGATCTTTGGTGAATTTTTATTTTGGTGAAACCATGATGGTTGATACTTTTATTTATATATCTATTCCTTATGATTGGAAATTGTGTGGCTGTGTGTGCTAAATGAGATAATCATAGTGTATTAGTCTAATACCTAGGTTATCATAGAATGTAGTATGCTTGCATAATGTATGAAATATGAGAAATGATATTATCTTGAATTACTATGTTGAAAATATTAGTTTGAAATATTATATGTACATCTATGGTTAGTTTGGTTGATCCTAGGGTTAGGATAATCTATGGATGGGAGTAACCTAGTGGTCAGCTAGTTAAGTCATCACCTTTTAGGTTGAAATTATATTATGATTGAGAAGAGTATGAATGGTCATATACCAAATCAAGCTAATGGGTGGGTGAACATATGCCATCACTTTTGAGCGAATAATTTTATATACTAAATCTTTGGCCAAAGAATTGTAAGTAGCTAATGATTACACTTTTCAATTCATTGTGAGGCAAGTTTACATAATTAAGCTAGGAATTTCATGCATGTAGGTTGTAGAAAATTTATGTTAGCTTTAGTTATATAGGGCACAACACCATGTTTAGGAAAGCTAGTTTTATGAGGTTACCAGACCAGTCTCTTCATCGAAGGGTAGGGCCATCTTACCCAATAGGTAGATGTGTGGGGGACCATATTAAGTCTATGGTTGGTATAAAAGCACTTGTGTGATACTCTCCCTTAAATAGTTGGGAGTCAAAATTTGAGGATGTATGCCAACAAGGACATTTGGACCAACTATACTCTATTTTAGTAAAACTTGTGGAAGCTATGTATGTATTCATGTATCTCTATCTTTATGGAATTGTAATTGGAATGTTATCTTTACATGGGATTATGTAATATGAAATCATTACTTGGGATTATGTAATGTTTCCTTATGAATACAATGGGAGTTTGAAATAGGATTATTTTGAATGTACATCTTGTTATTGAAATAGAAAATAATTTTTTTAATGTTTTTCATTGAACTATTCACATGTGGGTCAAAACATAGGTAAAATCAAATGGTAGAGCATTAGGCATGTTACAACTGGTATCAGAGCTATCAAATTTTGCTCTAGAACCTATGAGCTCATTATGTTATCATCCAACATTATGTGAATCTAATGTTTGGACTTCTTGTGCTAGAATGGTGCATCTCGATATTTCTACAAGGAATTTAGTAATCATAAATGAGCATCACCTCAATGCCAAGAAAGAAAAGGAAGCCATTATTAGAACCATTAAAGGAACTAATTATGAAAATGTGATATGGCTTAGTGATACTAAAACTATTAGCCATGCCTTATCCCGTGTCAGCCAAGAAAGAAAGAGGATGTGTGAGGTGACTAACTTTATACCTTCTATCTCTCCCACAAAGTTGGATTTCATACCACTTTCCAAGGATATGCCCTTAGAGTGGAGAGTTATTCCTTCCATGATTTTTAGGGACCCTCATGTTCTTCCATTATAAAAAATTAATGTAATTTCCTCTAGTGGCAAGTTAGAGGGATATGTCCCCCAAAATTATGTATCTAAGAGCAAGTCTAAAGGCTATACACCCTTCGACAATGTATTTAAACAAAAAATAGAGGGATATGTCCCACTTAGCTATGTTTCAAAAAGTGAATCTGAGGGATATTCTCCCCTAGACTATTTGAAGTCACTTTATGTAAATACAAGGATATTTGGAATCCTTTGATCTTAATAAAAAAATTGATTTGGTAAAAAATGTGCAAAACTCTTTATGAATGAATACTTGTTTTTGAAATGTTTTAGAATGCTAAATAAAGTCTTCCTAGGATCTAATTGAAATGAAACCTATACGTGGAAAACTTCATGTCAAAATGGTTAAAACAAGAACCAACCTTGGTGGTAGCCATGAGGTAGGCCAAGGTGTAGAAAACTTTGAGGCTAAATTGGATCAAATTTTGGCTATGATGAATGATACTAGAGAAAGAATTGGATAACTCGAGCAAGAGGTAAGAGGAATAGAAAGGAAAGAATAGGAAGTTCCTAATGGAGAAGGAGGAGAAAATTCCCATGATCATTTATAGTCAAGTGATCATGAAAATGATGAATTCCAATATAGGCCTAATGGAAGCAAGGGGAAACAAGTAGAAAATGAATTATCAAGAGATATGAGGAAGGTCACCCCTCCTAAGTTTGAGGGAACCACTACTGGGGATGTAGCTGAAGCATGGCTCATAGAAATGGAGAAATATTTTGAGATAATAAATTACTCTGAAATAACTAAGGCTGTCTAGGGAGCCTTTTTGCTAGCCAGTGAAGTATCCACATGGTGGATGAAAAGAAAGATGGAGCTTGGGTTAAGTTTCTTAAGTCTCACTTGGGATGAATTCATGGAATTTTTTTGAAAGAAATGGCTACCTTTTCTTTATTATGATTAGAAGGTTATTGCTTTTTATAATTTGTGGCAAGGAGAATCCTTAGTAATTTAGTATTGGGATAAATTCACTCATTTCCTAAAGTACGCACTAATGTACCAAAAGGATGAGCAGTTTTGCATTAGGAAGTTCATCATATGACTTAACACCAAAATTGGAGGAGAAGTAGACATGCGGGTAAAACCACAAAGCTGTGTCACATTTTATAAAGGAAACAAGGAAACAACCAACACCGATCCAATTTTTCAACTTGAATTACTAAAAAGTGGCATATATGTTTTGAACCTTGAAATGATCTAAACTAGTAAAATATGTATTTTTTAGTACATTTTATGTTTTTAATTTAAAAAAAAACTTAAAAAATTATTTTAAACTATTTTTTAATAAATTAGCACTATAGTTTAGTTGCTCATAAAATCTTGAAAAATGAAGGTGGCTGGGGCGATCAAACTTTTTATAGTAAATTTTATTTTTTTTCTTTAAAATATTTTGTGTGTATTTATAACTTGAAACTTTAGTGCATGTATATTTTTTCCAATTTTGATAAATATATATTTTAAACTTTAGAGCCAAAGTATATTTTCATGATAAAACTATAAAATATTTAGATGATATTGGGAACTAGGTATTCTTGCAAGGGATGCCTAGAGAATTCATTTGGTGACAAATATCTGCCATACAAATGCATAGAGCTAAGAACAAGGGATGCAAACTTTTTGCTGTGAAAATGGAAAACCTGAAGAATGTAATGAGTTCATCTCTCAAGATGACATAGTGTACTATGGACCCCAAGATCTTCAAGAAGCTAAGGATGGCAAGGTGGTGTAATCAAGAAAATTAGATATGGAGAAATATCCTATCCTAAGAGACTTTGTGAATATTTTTCCAAATGAATTACCTAGATTACCTCCCAAAAGAATGTTTGATTTCTCCATCGATATTACTCTAGGGTCGGAGCCTATATCAAAAGTTCCATATAGAATGACCACAATGGATTTAATGGAGCTAAAATCTCAATTGGAGGAGTTATTATCCAATGGTTTGATTAGACCTAGCTTTTCACCTCAAGGAGCATCAGTGATCTTCGTGAAGAAGAAGGATGGTACACTGTGCTTATGTATTGATTATCACTTGCTTAACAAGCCAACGATAAAGATCAAGTACCTATTACCACGTATCAACGATATCTTTGATCAAATGTGAGGAATGACTATGTTTTCAAAAATTGATCTACATTTAGGATATCATCAACCGAGGATCAATGATGAAGATATAATCAAAACAACATTTAGGACTAGGTATGATCATTATAAGCTCACAATCCTACCTTTTAGACTGATGAATTCACCTATAGCATTCATGAAATTGATGAATAATATATTTAGAGACTACTTAGACAAGTTCATGTTGGTCTTCTTGGATGATATTCTTATCTACTTTGAGAATGAAGTAGAACTTCTTTATATCTAGGGATTATTCTCCAATGTTTGTAAGAGAATAAGATTTATGG
The DNA here is from genome assembly GCA_007258455.2 of Sequoia sempervirens. Classification (NCBI taxonomy): domain Eukaryota; kingdom Viridiplantae; phylum Streptophyta; class Pinopsida; order Cupressales; family Cupressaceae; genus Sequoia; species Sequoia sempervirens. Next base: position 251,280,008 of record VDFB02271358.1, on the reverse strand, counting down.
AAAAATCTCGAAATGTACCCTCTTTCAGAAGGAAGTGAAGTATCTAGGTCATGTAATCTTAGCTAATGGGATTGCAGTTGATCCAATGAAAATTAAAGCAGTGCTTGAATGGCCAATGCCAAAGAATGTGTCAAAAGTTAGAAGCTTTATGGGTTTGGATGGTTATTATTGAAAGTTTGTAGCAAAATTTTCTAGAATAGCTTTTTCCATTACTTCATTGTAGAGAAAAGGGAAGAATTTTGAATGTTTGAGAAATGTCAAGTGACATTTGACCAACTCAAGGAGAAGTTAACTACAAATTCAATTCTAAAACTACTATCTATCTTGATGGTGATTTTATTGTCATCATGGATGCTTTAGGAGAAAGTTTGGATAGAGTATTAATGCAAGATGGGTGATTCATAGCCTATGCATTTATGAAGCTGAAGCCTTATGAGAAAAACTATGCTTCACATGATTTTGAATTAGTAGAAACTATCCATGCATTATAGATGTGGAGACATTATCTGTTGGGGAAACCTTTTGAACTTAAGGCCAATCATCATGGCTTAAATTGTTTGTTTACCCAACAAAATCTAAATGCATGAAAAAGGAGATAGCTAGAATTGATATCTAATTATGATTTTAATATCAACTATATCGAGGGAAAGGAAAATTGAGTTACAAATGCCTTAAGTAATGAGAGATGTTAATATATCTCCTCAATGATATCAATTCAAACTAATTTCAAGGGTCAAGGGTTGTAGATATCCAAGGGTGACGAGTACTACAAACAAGTCAAGCAAGCACTCTTAGACAATCCACAAGACCCAAGGCATGAAGGATTTCACTTTGAACCTGATGGTTTATTAAGGTTTAAGGGAAGAATCTATGTGCCTAACTTTGAGGAACTAAGGAATATAGTGTGGAAATAATTTTATACCACACCTTATTTTGGACATCTTAGAGTAACTAAATTGTTAGATGATGTTAAGATATTTTATTTGTAGAAAGGAATGAAAAGGGACATTGCAAGATTCGTAGCAAGTTGCTTAGAATTTCTAAGAGTGAAGGAAAAATCTCATCACCTTGTAGGAATTTTGTATCCTCATGAAGTTCTAGAAAGAAAATGGTAAGTCACCAATGTGGATTTTGTGTAAGGCCTTCCAATGTCAAGGAATACACATAATTCCATTCTTTTAGTAGTAGATAATCTTACGAAGGTGGCTCATTTTATTCTAGGGAATTTAACGGATGGAGCTCTTATTATAGCTCAAAATTTTATTCTAGAGGTATTTAGGTTGCATTGAATTACTAAGAAGATTATTTTTGATAGGGATACTCATGTGTGACTTTTAGGTTTTGGAAAACCTTGTTTTCTTCACTTGGGACACACTTAAACATAAGTTCAACATATTATCCAAAAATTGATGGATAAAATGAAAGAATTAACCAAGTGCTAGAGAATCTACTGAGAATGTATTGCATGGATCAACAATATAGTTGGAAAGATTACCTACTATTGGTAGAATTTACATATAACAACTCTCATCATTTTGAAATTAATATGGCTCCATTTGAAGCATTGTATGATAGGAAGTGTCAAACTCCTATTAGTTGGGATAAGCTAGAAGATAGGATAAGTATTGGGTAGAAATGATATCTAAAATGGAGGAACAAGTTAGTATAATTAGGAAAATGCTAACTAAATCTAATGATAGGTAGAAGAGTTATACATATTCAAAGTAAGTACCCAGACATTTCTTGATAGGAGAAAAGGTTTTGTTAAGAGTTAAACCTCACAAGGGTTCTTTTAAGTTTGGGAAGTCATTTGAAATAGCTCCATGTTATGTAGGTCCTTGTGAGGTTCTTGAAGAAGTTAACCTTGTATCTTACAGAATTTGTTTTCCACCAACTTTTGAAAGGATACATAATGTCTTTCATGTGTTGTACCTTAAGAAGTACATGCCAAGGGATAAGCATGTTATTGATTGGACTATTTTATAGGTACAAGACCTAGGAGTGGTAACAATTGATCCTCTTAAAGTACTCAAAATGTGTAGGGCTTACCTATGGAATAAATGCAAGGTTTAGTGGTATCATTATGTAAAATATTCTACCACTTGAGAGGACTACATTGAGATGAAGAAAAAGTTTCCTCATTTTTTTCTATACTTTGAAAGTTCTTAAAGCAATGTTGATATGTTATGTTTTATGCTTAATGTTTGATACTTAAGATCATCGAGGACAATGATTCACAAGGAGGTAAATATGTTATGCCCCATTATGTTATTACCTATTTACTGTTACTTGATGAGTTAAAATGATTCAATTCATGATTATGATTTGTAAATTTTGATGGAAAATGTGATGAATGAATGTGCTATGAAGTATGATACTTTAAATGATTCGAAGATGAAAATATTTGATGCATATGAATGTAATGTTATTGGCTAACTAATTTTGTGGTACACTAAGTTGGATTTAGGAAAAGAATCGAGCCTCTAGAAGAGAGGGGGAGTATCACTCAAGAGAATAGCTTGGTTTGGTAACCCTTAATATGCCTATTTGAGCTATAACATACTCACATCCTAGTTTGGTCAAGCTGAGTCAAGTTAGTTTGGGAATTGGTAAGAAAATATTTGGTCATAGTTTGGGGATGATTTTTTATGGTTTTGGTTTCATTCTTTAATTTCATGAGTGTTTCTTAGTTAGGATTATGTGACTAAATCTCTATATTAAGTATAAGTTCTTCATGTATTTTATAATTATGTATTAATCGATGAGTATATACATAGAATGTATATATGTATGTGATTGTGATAACTCATACATGTGAGTATATATGTACATGTATATATGTAGGTAGAAGTACTTATGCATACTCATGTGTAGATATATCATATGCATGAGAATATCGAGTGGACATATACACCATATATATACATTTTCTCTAGATCTATCAATCGATGAATATGTAAATATATGTGATTAGTATGATACTAAAATAATTATATATTTATATTATATATATTTTAATATATGTATATGAGTATGTTAATATATATACATATATATATATGTATATATATATATATATTTGTATGCAAAATTGTACTCCTTTTAATAGTACAATCTGTGGTCTAATTTGGTCCTATTTTAGACACCTTTGCATCAATCACCCCTTAAAAATTGCATTTATAGGCCCCTAAGACTCATTAGTTTGGATTTTTAGGCCTATTCCACTCACAAATCATACAAATCCTGACAAGAAACATTCAAATCATTCAAATTCTAGAAAACCCACCTCAAAAACCCCTGGTGGGACTAAGTCACCTAGGGTGGCGACTTAGTCCCTTTTGAGGGATTTTTCACTTTTGAGTGGGAAAGTCACTAACTCAATTCCAATTCTCGATGGATGTTGGCCTGTGAAGTTAAAAATAATGAATAATTAGGTATTGATGCCTATAAATATATATTTTTAGGTCATTTTTCATAACATTAAGTCATTTTCAACAAGCAAATTCAAGAGTCAAGTGTTGAATATCTTTCACAAGAATATTTATTAGTCTATCTACAACAAAGTTGAAGCTTTAGGGAAGCAAGTGAGGGTTTTTGTAGGTCTTCAAGCTCACTTTTTGTCTAAGATCTCACATTACAAATGGTTGATCATGGATTCCTATGGAGAATCATGGAGAAATCTAGGTTGAGGATATGTAACTAGCCATCAAATCAAGCCTAAGGACTTGTTTTCAAAGTGATTCCATCTTCCATTTTCTATCTATCTTGAACCTAAGGAAGGTTTGCATGTCATTAATATTAATTTATAAAGTGATTTAGGATCTCCTGGGATGAGTCTTGCATCTTTCTAGTTTCATTTATGCATCTTACTCGTGCATGTTAGAATAGGGTTGAATCTTATTTTCAGACTTCCTAGTCTTAGACACACTTAGGGATAGGGTTTTATGCAAATTTTATCTTCTCTTTCAAGGTTTAAATACAAAATAGGGGTTTGACCAAGGAAAACCTCCCATTAGAAACCAATTTTATACTCTGTTTTGCAGGTATTTTCACAAGATCAAATCTAAGTTTCCGTAAAAAAAAAGAATGCAGATTGTGGGCTTCCGTTTCCACTTTTAGATTTACAGAAAATCCAAAGTGGACTAACTCGCCAAAAGTGGTGACTTAGTCTAACTGCACTAGTTTGTTAGAGGTTTTTGTAATTTTGGATACCCATTTCGAAGAAACAGGTTCCTGAGTAGTTACCTTGATCTGGGACTAAGTCGCCCAGCTTGGCATAAGTGTCCCAATTGGCTAGAAAATTAGAATTTCTAGAATTTCAGAGACATTTACAATCTTCATTCTATCTTTCATTAGTTTCTAGGTGCACAATTTTTGTTTAGCATCTTTATCTTGATCTTTATTGCATTTAATATATCATTATGCATATCACAACGTGTTTTCAAACAACTTGTATTTCTTAGGTTTTACATTAATAAATCATTTCTTTTATTAGTTTATTGCATTTAGATATTGCATCTAGACATATTCCAGTCATCGTTGCATTGATTTTGAGTGTAGAAATTGTCCATTTTGGCCCATCTTTATGCTTTTAGGTGAAAAAACCTAGAAGTGCAAGAAAGCATTAGGGAGCCGAAATCTTTGTCAAAATTTTGGTGAATGCACCTCTAGAACATTTTACTTCTAATATCAAGTGAATTTACATCCTAGGAATAGCTTGCATCAACATTGCATTAGGTTTTGCATTGTTTTGCATTGTTTTGCATTCTAGTGTTTTCAACTTTGCATTAGTGAAAGCTCATTTAATCTTTGCATTATTGCATTTTATTTCCTTGCACAATAGTGAAATTCTACATCTAAACTTTAGATTTGCATGGTAGAGTATAGAACCCATCAAAATCCATAAGAAAATTCAGAAAAACTTCAAAAATTCCCCTACTAGGACTAATTCACCACCTTGGGAAACTTAGTCCCTATCCACATTTTGCATCAGTTTTTTTAGAATTTTGTTTCTAGTTTCTTAAGTTACTATTTGTTTCAGTTACTTTTTTGTTTCTATTTGGTTATTTTCTATTACATTAAAATCATTAAAATTAGCATCATTTACTTTAGTGGCAATTATGGATAGCATTATATTTTTACAATTTTCATTCTCAACATTAGTTTCTAGTTCATTTAGATCAGATTCATCAAAAAATACAAACAAAAACGTCAAAACAACAAATGAAGCAATAAATACTATGATTCACTTTAGAAAAACTATATCATCCAAACCTTTTATAAGTGATGACTTGGATAAGTTAGATGAATATCTACATGGATTCCTCTCACTGATTTCATCCACTAAGGCTTGTGATGACAAACCCAAACCAACCAATGATAACTTATCTCCCAAAAATTTTAGTAGTGATGAATTTGACATGTTAGATGAAGCCCTTAAGGAATTCATCTCACAAAATCCATCCACTAAGGTTTGTTGTGAGCAACCTAAAAAAAAATATTTCAATGTAATTCAACCTCAACTTGTCCTTTACCAACCTTCACATAAACCTCAACCTCCACCTAAACCCAAGTTTACCCTTTACCCACCTAAGCATGATGTTTTTGCTCACACACATTACACTAGAAATAACCTACAACCACCACAACCAACCATAACCTCCTTACCTCTTCCCAATTCTATACTTCCTATTGCTCCTCAATCAAGGGAGTATGATCTTGTTGAGAAACTTAATAGCACTCCCACAAGGATATCCCTTTGGGACCTTCTTCAAAATTCACTAGACTATCACTCTATGCTCCAAATAGAATTGCAACAAATAGTGGTTCCACCTAGTACAAACACAAATGGTGTGGAAACTCTTATATATACAAGGAATGAATGCAATTAATGTAGGCATTACCTTTCATGAAAATTAGCTCCCTCTGTTAGAATTAATGAAGAAAAATGAGGCCTTTATGATAATTTCTCAATTCAATAGAATAGGAATCAAAAGAACCCTTGTTGAAAATGGCTCTACCCTTAATGTGTGCAGTGTAAAGCTCCTAGATCAGTTATGTGTGGATAAATTGCAAATCAAACCTAATTACTTATCTATTAGAGGATTCAATGAAAATATCACAATGCAACCGCTCGGTGTAATTAATTTACCTATTATAGTCGGAATGGCTACTTTGAAAACTCCTATTCACATCATGCCCTATGATATTTTGTACAATCTTCTTTTGGAAGACCATGGATTCATGAAATGAATGTGGTACCTTTGACCCTTCATTGAATAATGAAATATTTCTATAACAACAAAGTTTATCAAGTTGAAATAGACCTTGAGCCTGAAAGTTGCTTACAACTTGAAAAAGGAACAACCAGTCCTCTGAACACATTAATCCCAACATCTCATATAGAACCCCTTCAAACTAGCAAACAAGAAGAAGAACCTATGTATAAATTGCTAGGTGATGATTGGGGTGCATTAGAATTCACACCTTCATTCATGGTAAAATACATAATTACATGAAAAGAGGATGAAAAACAAGAACAACCCATGGTTATGTCCACTCAAAATTTGAAAGAATATTCCCAAACATCTACCTCATCTACTTTGGATGAAAATACAACATACACAAAAAATTTTGATGGGATAAATTATCAACAACCACCAAACCCAAAGGAAATGGAAATATTTTATGGATGAGGTTATGAGCTTACAAAACAATTGGGATACAATGGTTAAGAATGTGGAAAACATGAACAAGGAATTCGTGTTCCTATATAACCTAATAAACAAGAGATAAAGAATGGTTTGGGATATTATTTTTCTAAGATAACAAAATAAACTCAATGACCATTGCTAAATATCAACATAATCACATGTAAACCAATAATCAATCTCACATTAAAACATCATGAATTCTTTGATATGGATTTAACACTATCATGGGAGTATGTTGAAAGTGATGAAGATTTGAAACAAATGCTAGGAGTTTATGATACGACATCCTCTACTCTTCTGATGAAATAAGTTACCTGTGCTATGATTAACACCAAGCAAAATGACATTAGTAATAAGCTGCATACAAGCATGGAACCATATAATCCCAAATTTCCTAAGTCAAATGCACTCGCCTTAGGGGATACAATTGATATACCAATGGACATAGATGATAAATAAAAGGTCATTAATATTGGGAAGTGCCTTGATGATGAAGAACAAGAGGATAATACAACCTTGCTTCATGATTTTCCTAAAAATTTTGCTTGGAAATATTCAGATATGCCATGAATAGACCTGAAGATAATAACATGCATAACATTGTTCTTGCTGACAATGCTAAGCCTATTCACCAAAAGATATGAAAAATGAACCCTAAATAGCCTTGTATGTTAAAGGAGAACTTGAAAATATCCATGACGCAGGTTTCATTCGACCTATTGATCATTCTCCTTGGATCTCAAACATTGTCACAGTTGCTAAACCTGATAATCATATTAGGATATGTAGAAATTTTTGTGACTTGAATAAAGCCTCTTTAAAAGATGATTTTCCCCTTACTAATATCGACATGATAGTGGATTCAACTGCAGGACATGCTTTTTTGTCATTTATGGATGGATTTTTTGGTTATAATCAAATATTCATCAACCCACAAGATCAA
>VDFB02271358.1:251169301-251262138 GCA_007258455.2 Sequoia sempervirens | reverse complement strand
GACTCATATGCTAGAACTAGTGTATCAGTCTAGTTAGGGTTTTTTGAAACTTCAAAGTTTGAATTTCAAGCTCAAGGTCTACTCTGTGCTTCCTAATTCATTTCTAGTTCTGAAACTCTTTTTTGGAACATATAGAAGTCTTTCAAGTATCTCCAATGCAAGGTGACAACTTTGATAACTTTGAATACTTTGAAAACTTTGTCCAAGCTTGCTCCTCAATGTGTGTTCAACCTAAACCTACAAATCACACACTAAAGAGAGGGAAAAAATAATTTTTTGTTAGTAGAAAGAGGTTTTCCTTAGTCAAACCATGTTTTGGTACTCAAACCTTGAAATGAAATGAAATAGGAATAAAGAATGATGAATGAAAAAAATATGATGTTACAACTCACCAAAACCTAGCAATAAGAGTCTGAAAACATGTATGAGGTGGCTCCAATGGATGTAGACCTTGAATCTTGTTTGAATGGGATATATCTTTCTTTGAATGGTAGCTTGAATCATGAAACCATACTTCACAATTGTTAGCTAAAAAATAACACATGGTGCATGAAGACTTTGACATGACGCTTGATGCTTGAATAATGCTCTAAAATGCTTGTTAATCTACCCTTGAAGAATCTTGAATGCTCTTGTAAACACTTGAATGCTCTTGTGAACTCTAATTTTCTATTATGAATTATCTCACAAAATTCTTGGGTAAAAATGAGTAAAATAACATTGTATTTATACTTAATTATTTCAAATTTCCCAAAATTACAACATTACAAGCTAACATTAGATCTAGGAGGATAAAATATTTCCAAGAATTTGAATTAATTTTGATTTTTGGTGACACGAGACTCATACGCCCAAGGTGGCATATGAGATCCATTAGGCATAATTTATGGGACCAAATTCAAAAATTCTTAGAAAGGTGTGAAATTAGGATCGAGACCCAAAACCATAGGTGGGAATCATATGCCCAAGGTGGCATATGAGTCCCAAACTACCAAATTTGGGCCACACAATCTAGAAACACTTGAATTATGATTGGATGCTGATTTATGTCAGGATTATCCTTGAAAAGATACATAAATTAAGGGTTGTGGATGAAAAATGAGGCTAATTAAGGCATAATAGGCCTAATTATTTATGAAAACCCTAAAAAAGTGTGAAAGTGTGTTAAAACACTTTATAACACTCTAAATAAGGTATGATTAAGGTATATTTTGGTTTAAAAATGGTTTATTAGGTTTAATTAATTAATAAAACCTTAGAAAAATGTGAAAGTGTGTTACAACACCTTAGCAAGGTACCATTTAAGTTCTTTAGTTCATAAGGACCCAAGACCTAATGTGAGTGTGTTAATCACATTACAACACTAAGTCAAGGCATCATTGAGCTCAATTTTACGAGGGCCCAAACAAGTGTGAAAATGTCACTAACGATATTTTTTGACACTAGACATTTAGCCCCCACTTTAGTGAGAAGATGAATTTTCTTCAAACTCACACTAAAGTAGACAAACTCACTTGAAGAGGGGTCCAATTGCACTAATTCTAGTAAGATGGGATTGAAATGACCAAGAGGGGTGATCAAGCCACCAGTATCAAGATCCCATGACAAACCAACATAGGAATAAAAGAAAAAACATGAAAGATGATATAAAGAACATCATAAAGGAACAACCATACACTACCAAAAACAAAGCGAAGGAAAAAAAAAAAAGAGGGATCAAGCTTTGACCATTTTTCCAACACGATGTGGATAAGATCTAGGCTATTTTTTGATAATGCATGCTCACTTTGAGGCAACGAAACTTCAGGATGTCCAGTGGGTGAGGATCCAAAAGAGATGAGACACATACACACATGGCAAATATGTACTCACACTCATGCATGAGTGGCTAAGGGAAATTCATGCCTCGATCAGGCTTCCCATCAAAACCATACCAAGGCTATACCTCCTGATAAATTTAATAAGGCGACATGCAAAAATGACCTTTGAGCTTCATGAAGCAAGCAAAAATTTGTATGCTTGGAGCCCATGAACAATGAACTTTGAGCTTGATGAGGAAAACAAAGCTTCATATGCTTGGAACTCATGAACAAAAAAGATGGCTCCATAGGCATGCAAGGTGTATTATGCAAGGTGGTCATATAATTGAAAATGCAAATGCAAAAAAAAGGATCATTAAAAGGAGTCTTTCTTAGTTCATACGAGGTATTAACTTAGGGGAAATTCTCCCTAATGTCTCCAATAGAGGACCAATCAAAGAATAAAAGATTCACAACTTATGGGATGCAGTGTGTCGCATCAAGCCACTAAGAGGAATATAATATGCTGAGTGAGATCACGCTCTTGAAGGACATCATACCCAATGTCATCCACAAAGTGAAAGAATCATTTCATAAAGCAAGAAGACTACACCATGAACCATGAAAAGGAAAAAAGAAAAAGAATAATGCCAATGTATGCCCCCACTTTAAAGAAATTGCTAAACACCATGCTATGAGTAATTACTTTAAAGTAGCAAATGATAAATTCTAACAATAAAGAAGATGTGAGAGCCAACTTGGAAAGCCCTATGCCAAGTCATATGTTTCCAAATAAAGCTACCTCATGAAAAAGAAAAAGAGAAAAGGGGTTTCCCCCAAAAATGAAAATTTAAATGCATAAGGTATCTATGGATTTGGGGTCATATGTTCTTGCTACAATATTTTTAGAGAGCTCAGAACTATCATCATTCCCCAAATACACATAGAACTAGAAGAATGACACACAGAGTGAAAAAAAAGAAAAATCCTTTCAGGTCAACATGGAAGAGACATGAATGTCTCAACACCTTGATGCAGGAGCCAGTGGTGTAAGGGCAATCTTGCATCACCCAAAAATAGTTAAATTTTAATTTTCTCAGTTTTAGATGTTTTTACATTTTTGGATACCCTTTTCATTATAATGAAATTCCCAATTTATGGTTTTTATTTTCTATTCATGGGTTGAAAGATATTGCAGTTTTAGTTTCCCATATTTGCACCTAAAAATCTTCTGAGTTAGATTTGAGGCACTTAGAGTTCCCAGAATGGCCCTGAAACTTGCCAAAATTGACTTAGCAATTTTGAGCATGTTATTGACTTCGAGACCTTTCCAACAGTTCAAATGGTTCGCGAATCAGAGTCTTGGATCAAAAGTTATGGCCCCGGGAAGTTGGCGCACTTTCTAGAAGATACAATTGCAAATGTTCTTTTGAAATTTGAACTTCAAGTTATAATTTTTCAGCGCCAAACCACCTAAACTCAAATTTGAATTTTTTTTTGGCTCCAAACTAAAGAAGAGGTCTATTTATGGGTGGGTTTCTAATTTTTGGGTAACTTTTTGGGGACAAGCTCACATATTGCAAAAGGGTGATTTTGTAGCTTTCTGTAACTTGCATGTGTTGTAGAACTTGGGGATTTGAGATCCTCTGCATATAAGAAGCTCCATTTTCTGAATAATAAAATTATTCTCTTTTTTGTGGGTTATTTTCTAAGTCTCGAGCTGAGCCCTCATCAAGTGGTATCAGAGTGAGGTTTTCTTGAGCGTGTGGATAGATCGCCGATCGTGAGGCAGTTTGCACCAGAATCGTGGTTGTGGGTCGAGGTCAAGAAATATTCCTCCAAGAGTGATGCTTAGTAGGCGTTTTGGTGCCAGATGTGGTCGAGGCAGCATAAATGTTGGTGGAAGAGATGCACTAGCAACCCTCCAAAGATAGATTGATGCGTTACAAGAGTAGTTGAGAAGAGGATTAAACCTAAGGGAGGAAAGTGAGGATGAAGGAGAGGAAGAAGGTTCAAATGTAGAAGAGGAAGAAGAAGCAATTGATCAAGACCAAATGTGGTTAATAAGGGCCATTTCAAAGATTGGGAAAAGACATAGAGCAAAAGTCCCCAGTTATTCTGGAAGTCTAAACCCGGAAGAGTTGATCGACTGGATCAATGAGCTAGAAGAATATTTTGAGTATGAGGAATTAGAGGACCTAGAACAGGTTAAATTTGTGAAAATGAAGCTGAAGGGCCATGCCAGTATTTGGTGGAAAGAGGTCCAATCGGAAAGAAATTGAAGAGGAAAAGGAAATATCACCAGATGGGATTGCATGGTAGAGAAACTGGAGAAGCATTTCATATCAGTGGACTACGAGTTAGATCTGTTGAAAAAATTGCAAGGATTGAAGCAAGGAAGCAGATCTATGAAAGAATATATACTGAATATTTTCATAAGATAATCATCAGAATGGGCCACACAGAGGCCAATAAGGAGAAGGTAGCCCGATATCTTAATGGGTTACGACCGAGCATTTAGGAGGAGTTAAGCCTAGTCAGAATGACCACCATTGAGGATGTGTATCAATTTTCTCTGAAGGTGGAAGAGAAGCTGAACAAAAGATTTGATGGCAAGCAAAAAGGATGAGGAGGTCAAAGTGGAAGGGGCAATGGAAGACCTTCAGAAATCTGAAATGATGATGAAAAGAAAGGTGAAGATGTGGGTACCAGCCGAAGCCAAAGGAATGACAACTTCTACAGCCCTCGTGATAAAAACAGTGGTGATCAAATAGGTAGAGGATGAGGGAGATATGTACAAGGATTTGGAAGAGGTGGTTTCAAAGGAATGTGTTTCTAGTGTGGTGAAGAAGGGAATCGAGCCTATGAATGTCCACAACACCAAGGAAGGGTAGACAAAAGGATAGAAGGTAGTGGAAGGGTTGTGCATGTAGATGAGGAGGCCCAATCTGAACATTCAGATGATGCTGAAGGGGAGAAGCCCTAGTGATTAGAAGAGCCCTGGTGACTGAGGAAAAGGAACCAGAATAGAGGAAGAATCTGTTTCGCACAAGATGCAAGTGTGAAGGAAAATGTTGTGATGTCATTATTGACGGTGGGAGCATCGATAATCTGGTGTTAGAAGAGATGGTCAAAAAGTTGAAGTTGAAGAGGGAAAGGCACCCACATCCATATCGACAGTTCGTTGTAGAAAGACCACAAAGTTTTGGTCAATGAGCAAGGCTTCAGTAAAGTTCAAGATTACTTCATGATGAGGTAATTTCAGATATCATCCCCATGGATGGCTGCTCATGTTGTTGGGGAGGCCATGGGGAGTTTGATAGGCAAGCTATACATGATGGGCCATGAAAAAATTATTCCTTGACAAAGGATGGGGTTCGGCTACAAGCTGAAACCCTCAAGGAGACCTAAGAAAAGGCATGAGTGCTAGAATTTGTTATGTAGATGGAAGAATTTTTTAGAAGGTATGAAGCATGAGTGTGTGTGTTATGCATTGATTCCTAGAGTGAGTAAGGAGGATAGTGAGAAGGTTCCAGAAGAAGTTTCTGGGATGTTGGATGAGTTTTAGGATATTGTTTTTGATAATGTACCTAAGGGTTTACCACTAATAAGGAAGATTAGTCATCAGATTGAATTGATTCCTGGAGCCAGTTTGCCAAATAAAGCAGCTCATAGAATGACTCCAGCAAAAAATGAGGAGTTGAACAGACAAGTTCAAGAGTTTTTGAGAAAGGGTTTGATATAGGAGAGTTTGAGTCCATGTGCAGTACCTGTAGTACTAGCACCAAAGAAGGATGGGGAGTGGAGGATGTGTACAAATTCCTGAGCCATAAATAAGATAAAAATCAAGTACAGATTTCCCCTGCCAAAGATGGATGACCTGATGGACTATTTGAGTGGAGCTCAATACTTCACAAAGATTGATCTTAAGAGTGGATATCACCATATCTAGATTTGAGAGGGAGATCAATGGAAGACTGCCTTCAAGACCAAAGAGGGCCTGTACGAGTGGTTAGTCATGCCTTTTGGGATAACCAATGCAACAAGCACATTCATGTGGCTCATGAACGAGGTACTAAAAGAATTTATGGGAAGTTTTTTTATTGTGTATTTAGATGATATTTTGATTTTTAGTAAGACGTTGGATGAGCATCTGATGCATATTCAAAGAGCCTTTGAGAAGTTAAAAGAAGAGAAACTATTGATTAATCTAAAGAAGTGCAGTTTTATGAAGAGGGAGTTAGTGTACTTGGGGTTTGTTGTCTCAGCAGAAGGTCTCAAGATGGACCCAGAGAAGATGAAGGCTATTCTGGAATGGCCTACCCCAAGAACTGCTACCGAGGTGAGATCTTTCCATGGTTTGGCTAGTTTTTATAGAAAGTTCATTAGAAACTTCAGTAGTATTTGTGGACCCCTAACTGAAACAATGAGAGGGGATATAAAAGAATTCAAGTGGAGCATCAGAGCGACAAAGAGTTTTGAACTATTGAAGCAGAAGGTAACAGAGCAACCTATTCTAGCCCTCCCATATTTAAACAAGGTTTTTCAAGTGGATTGTGATGCTAGTGGTTGTGCCATTGGAGCAGTGTTGAGCCAAAAAGGTAAGCCCATTGCCTATTTCAGTGAAAATTTAAATGATGCCAAGAGAAAGTATTATGTATATGATCAGGAATTTTATGCAATAGTTAAGGCATTAAAGAAATGGAGACACTATTTGTTGTCGAAGGAATTTGTTCTATATACTGATCATCAGGCCTTGCAGTACCTAAGTAGTCAGGGAATATTAAATCAGAGGCATATGAAATGGGTAGAGTTTTTACAGAGTTATACCTTTGTTTTGAAACATACGAGTGGGAAGTCAAATAGGGTTGCAGATGCCTTAAGTAGGAGGCATACATTGATGACAAAGATGCAGATTGAAGTGGTTGGGTTCAATGAACGTATGACACTATACGCAGAAGATCCTGATTTCGCAGAGGCTTGGAAAGCTTGCAAGGAACCTATTACATTGGACAAGACAAGGTGGCTGGATTTCATAATCCAGGATGGCATGTTATTTAAGGGAAGTCAATTGTGTATGCCAAGGAGTTCCATGAGGGTGAACCTGATAAAGGAGAAGCATACTGGAGGAATGGCAGGACATTTTGGTTGGGATAAGACCATTGGCATTATCAGTGAGAATTATTATTTCCCTCAGTTGTCACAGGATGTGAAGAAGTTTGTACAAAGCTGTAGGGTATGTCAGATGGCTAAAGGAGTGAGTCAAAATATAGGCTTATATCATCCCTTACCTGTACCAGAGAGGCCATGGGAGGATATAAGTATGGAATTTGTTCTTGGTTTGCCAAGGACACAACGAGGGAATGATTCAGTCTTTGTGGTGGTTGATAGGTTTTTGAAGATGGCACATTTCATTCCATGTCAGAAGACCCATGATGCAGTCCACATTGCTGACTTGTTCTTGAAAGAGGTGGTGAGGCTACATGGTCTGCCAAAGAGTATTGTTTCAGATCGTGACACCAAATTTGTGGTGTACTTTTGGAGGACCTTGTGGAAGAAGCTGAAGATAGAGTTGAAGTTCAGTTCTACACACCATCCACAAACAGATGGGCAGATAGAGGTTGTTAACAAGAGTCTGGGTAACCTACTGAGATGTTTGGTAGGAGATAAACCTAAGGGATGAAACTTGATCTTACCCTAGGTAGAATTTTCTTACAACAATTCTATCAACAAAAGCACTGGTAGATCACCATTCTAGATTGTGTATGGAGGTAGCCCCATAACAACTTTAGAATTGAGGAAGATGGACCAAGAGAAGAAAATAAGTGTTGAACCTGAAGATTTTGCAGAGCACATCAAGAATATACATGAGAAGGTACGAGAACACATTAATAAGATGAATATGAAATATAAGGCTAAGGTAGATCAGAAAAGGAGGAATAAGGAGTTTCAGACTGGTGATGAAGTAATGGTTCACTTGAGGAAAGAAAGGTTTCCCATGGGAACCTATAATAAATTAAGGATGAAGAAATTTAGTCCCTGTAAGATTTTGAAGAAGCATGATTCAAGGAATGCATTTGAGGTAGAGTTGCCTGATGGAATCAACATCTCCCCTTTGTTTAACATTTTAGATTTGACAGAGTATCATGAAGGTGGAATGGGGGAAGCACCAAAAATAGGGTAGTATGGCATTCCAACACCTACTTCAGAAAGGGAGGAGATTGAAGCAATCTTGGATAGTCATGTGGGAAGGAGTACCATAAATAGGCAGGATGAAGAATATCTGGTGAAATGGAGAGGAAGGCCTGTAGAAGATTCATCCTAGCTATCTAAGGCAGTGGTTGACCAGTTGGGTTTTCCTCAACCATCTGAGATGTGATGGGTCACTTCTCAAATTACCCTAGGTGTCTGATGCAGGAGCATCCAGTGGTGTAAGGGCAATCGTGCATCACCCAAAAATAGTTAAATTTCAAGTTTCTCAATTTTTAGATGTTTTTACATTTTTGGATACCCTTTTCATCATAATTAAATTCCCAATTTTTCGGTTTTTATTTTCTATTCTTGGGTTGAAAGATACTGCAGTTTTAGTTTCCTAGATTTGCACCTAAAAATCTTCCAAGTTAGATTTGAGGCATTTATAGTTCTCGAAATGGCCCCGAAACTTTCTGAAATCGGCATAGCAATTTTGAGTGTGTTATTGACTTCAAGACCTTTCCAACTGTTCAAACGGTTCGCGAATCGGAGTCCCGGATCAAAAGTTATGGCCCCGGGAAGTTGGCGCACTTTCTAGAAGATACAATTGCAAATGTTCTTTTGAAATTTGAACTTCAACTTGTAATTTTTCATTGCCAAACCACCTAAACTCAAATTTCAATGTTGTTTTGGCTCCAAACTAAAGAATAGCTCTATTTATGGGTGGGTTTCTAATTTTTGGGTAACTTTTTTGGAACAAGCTCGCATATTGCGAAAGGGTGATTCTGTAGCTTTCTATAACTTGCATGTGTTGTAGAACTTGGAGATTTGAGATCCTTTGCATGTAAGAAGCTCCATTTTTTGAATAATAAAATTATTCTCTTGTTTGTGGGTTATTTTCTAAGTCTCGGGCTGCGCCCTCATCACACCTTATGTCATCCCCAAAAGGAAAACACAAATTAAAAATAAAGGAAATTTTTTTGGGTCAACATGAAAGAGACATGAATGTATTGAAACCTTGTGTCATCCCCAAAAGGAAAACACAAGACAAATGAAATTATTATGACATAGAGAAGAATGAAGGTACAAATAGAGGAATATCACAAAGATAGAGATATACATTAGGAAGAACATCATGGGGGGTCACATTACGCACATGCAATCAAACAAAATAAAATGAAATAATGCAAAGGACTAGTAAGGCACATGCAAGTCAACCTATGAGCAGGTCATCCACTAGCCCAAGGGACAATAGCAAGTTCCGAACTAGAGTCATTACCAAGTTTGACACTCTTAGGAGAATTGCCATTTAAGCTCATAGAAGAGGAAAACAATGTATTCAATTCATTATGCACCTCCTCGTCAATTTAGATAATTCATCATCATTATCTAAATTAATCATAATAGGAGGTCAAATGATAATATCCAAAGAAGGGTTCACTTCTTGTTGTGATTGCATTATATGATATTTTTGTTTTGGTGATGGGGGAGGCTCATCATGCATTGCTTCAATCATGTTTGGATCTTGATTTACTTTGTTTATTTCTTCATGTAACCTATGAGCAAGGGCACAATGTCTATGCCTATGCTCTCTAGAACCTCTATTTATTTTAGTTCTAGTTTCAAGTTGCATTTTTGTAGGATTGGGTTGATAAACCATAGATTTATTTTCTTCCCCAAGGGGAGGAATGAAAGGAACCATGGGAGGTTGTTTGACCAATTTCTCTTTAACTTTGTAAACTTGTTTTATTCTGGGAGGCATGGAAAGATTGTTTTTGTTATGTATTGGTCTTTTGTAGGAAGTAGGTGAAGGTTCTATCTTAGGTTGGTTTTGGTTATTTAGAATTTCTTTATGTTCAATCATGGTTTCATCTAGAATGGTAGGCTTGATGGTGGGAAGAGGCATGTTTCTGAGGGATAATTTTGCTATTTTCTTTGCCTTGAAATTTTAGTAAGACTTGAAAAGGAATTCTTGTCATGGTTTGATAGGTTCTATAGGATTGTACCAAAATAAATCTAAGGAAAATTTTCCATAGGAAGACAAAGGGTTAAGGCCATTATGATGGACGATGAAAATTTCATTGTCAAAGGGAAAATTTAAGCATTTATGTATGACTGATAGGATGACATTCATGGAGAAAAGCCATGGATAGCTTAGATTCACACAAAATTGGTCTGACTCTGGGATGATGAAGAATGAGATATCTAATGTTTTTGGTCCTATTTGTAAAGGTAAGGTGATTGATCCCATCGTCGGGCAAGAAAAACTATCATGTGTTTTGATCCATGCTTTCATTTTATCATATATCTCGATAAAGCTCAAGTAGAAGTAAGAATTCCTTGGTGATCACATTCTCTCCATGGACGAGATCTATTAATATCTCATTAGTGGGCTTATCATAGATTTGGAAAGCTATGTAAAGAAGGCCATTGGGTGCATGTTTAAGTATATCTTGTGAGGAGAAGGCAATCTCAAGAGGTTTTTGAGTTCGACCCTTACGATGTTAAGTTTTGAACAATGCAAATAGACCATTAATAGCGTTTTGTTGTTGTTGATTAGTAACCATAGGATTTTGTTGAATTGTATCTATGTTCTCATCATCCATGTCAATATTCATCACATCTATTTTTGTAGTTTCACTAGCTTTGACCAATGAAATGTTATGTTTTGGCATGGGGTTGGTAAAAATTTGTAAATTTTGGTCATGATGGGAAACAAACTTATTTCCTTGATCATTAACACCTCCAACAGAAAGCCGACTAGAATCAATGTCAAGGTCTTGCACAAGATGTTTATGACACTTACAATGTTACATATCATGTCCATTTTTTCGGTGATAATGGTAATAAGCATTTGATCTAAATTTTGGAGGTAAAGGATTATTAGGATCAGGTGTTTTAATGAGGGGCAAGGTAATCATCTTTTTTTCTAAAAGTTGTGACATTGTGTTATGAAGGGTATTGGGTAGGGGAGCGAATTGTCTTTTTGGGTCCCCATAGCTAAAGGATATCATTGATTTTATGACAGCTACTTGGTTATTGGTATTTTTATTTGTTTTTTGAGGGGGATTAAGTTGAAGGAAGCCTCTATTCTACTTTCTAAAAGGTTGGTAATTGTTTTGGTTTGTGGATTTAGACTTCTCAGTTAAGCTAGAAGCAGACTTTGCATCACAACTACTAACCAAATTTTGATAATGACAGAGGGTAGTGCATAAGTGCATGAAGGAGGGGAATTTCATCATGGTGAGCTTATATTGTATCTTACTCTGAAATTTTTCTATGAACATCTTTTGAAGGTGAGGAGCGAGAACCTTGACATTGATTTGGGAACAAAGCGATTGATATTGTGATATAAAGTCAATAATATTTTCTTCTTTTTACTTGCATCTCATCAAATTGGCAAAGGTCATCTTAGGAGTCATATTCACTTGGAAATGGTTGAAAAATTCCTCAACAAGTTCATTCAATGAACAAATTGAGTTGTTCGGCAATGAAGAAAACCATTCTAAGGAAATATCCTTCAAAGATCTAGGAAAAAAATTAGCCAAGAGTTTATCATGAAGGAAAAAGTCACTACATAAGGTGGTATAAGCATTAACATGGTTAGAAGGATCAACCTTCCCCCCATATTTATTGAATCTAGGAACCTCTACACCTTGTGGGATCGGTGTTCACAATATCTCCAAGGAAAATGGGCTACTTTTGACATAATATGTAGGCGGGCCATTTTAATTTTGGTTGATGTTGGAAATTTTTTTTTGAAGGGATGAAATGGTTTGGAATAGTTGATTTATGAGAGGTTCATTGTTTCTGTTATGAGATGGAGGTATGTATGTGTTCAAAGGACAAGTGAATGAAATACTTATAGGTAGTAAACTGGTAGGAGATATGGCGTGTGATGCCACAAAGGTGCTAGGGATGCTAGCAGAAATACCCAAGGAAGGAATCACATTACTATTCAGTTGCATTGTTGTTGTGACTTGAGGATTTGTATAGGTAGGAATAGAGGCAATTGTTGTGGGAGGAGGAATTTTAATTCCTCCTTGGCTTGTGACATTGCTTGTAGGTAAAGGACAACTAGTTGTTGAGGTGAGGTGTTTTCCAAATATTTGAACTATGTTTTTCACAAGGTCAAGTCCATCTTCACTTTCAAGCACGCGATGAATGTTATATATAGTAGGGATGGAAGTAGTTGAAATGTTTTCATTTTGCACTTGATGTTGTAGGTTTGATAAATCTTCATGAATTTGAATTATGTTTTCTTACAAAACATTATCAATCCTTATTTCAGCATGCATCACACTACTTGAAGGAAAAGAGTTGTTAAGGGTATGGTCTATATCTAGTGTACTAGTGACAATACTAGGAGTGAAAGAGTTAGACAACCCAAGATCCATGAAAATTGTTCTATCACGGGATGACACGATTCTCAAGCTTTGTCTCACTACAATATTAGCAATAGGACACCAAATACTCATGCAAGGGATACTAAATGCAAAATGAATGCAAATGCAATATAAGCTAAGAACAATGAAATGACTATAACAAAAAATTTGTAAAATAAAATAGAAAGGTATCAACAACAGAAAAGAGTAAAAAAATAGAGCTTTGAATTATGAAAAATGCAGTGTAAAAGTTGCACTGGGACTGATTCGCCTAGAGGGGTGTATGAGTCCTAGTGAGGATTTTTTTCAAAAACTTCAAAAATTTCAAGTGATTTTTTATGCTTTTTATGTTGTATGATCTATAACCTAAATGGAAATGTATGTTTTGTATGATTTTCAATGATTTAAGATGCAAAAATGCAAGTTATATGCACTTTCACTAATGCAAAATTTAGAAACCCTAGAATTCCAACTAACTAATGCAAACCCTAATTCAATGTTAATGCAAGAAATATCTAGGATGATGATGCACTCGAAATCAGAATTATGATGTTCTAAATGTAGGTTCACTAAAATGAAATGTATAATTTTGTTTGGGTTTTAGAGTTTGGGACCTAGAATAACAAAAATCAACACTCTCACTCAAGGATGGTCCTAGAGATCTTGCAATAGGGTTGTCCTACAGGCTGATTCTAAATTAATGATGGGTTCACCACCAAGTTAGCACTTGGAAAGACAAATGTAATGCAAGATGTAATGCTTAACCCTAATATGATGCAAACTTTCAATAAATGACCTAGAAAAGTATGTAAAATAGAACATAAAGCTACAAGATGAAATGTGTGCACCTGGAAATCTAAAGATGACTAGATGGAGCTCTGAAATGCTAAAAATAGTGACTTTAATGCTAACTGGGACTCATATGCTAGGTTGGGAAAATAATTCCCAAATCTAGGTTTCTATGCAGAAACAAGAATCTAGCAAATGGGTATCTGAAACTGTAAAAACCTAAAAAATGACCTAAACTAGGACTCATACTCCAAAATTGGTGTATCAGTCCATTTAGGGTTCTCTAAAGCTTCAAAGTATGAATCGACTGCTCAAGGTCTACTCTTTGCTTCCTGTAGCATAGAAAAATGTATCTTTGGACATTTACATGCTAATTTGGGTCTTTCTTATGGATGTTGGCCTAGTTTTTGCCTAGATGTTGTACTGTGGTCAACAAATTCACATTAGGTCTTGGACCCTTGTGAATCAATAAGAATTTTATGATGCCTTGTAAAAGTGTTGTTAAGTGTTGTAACCCACTTTCACACTTTTCTAGGACATTTTAATATAATTCACATAAATAAAATCTTCTTATCACTTACCAAGCCTTATTTCAGAGTTTTGTAAAGTGTTGTAACAAACTTTCACACTTTTCTAGGCTTGCAATCAATAATTTGACCCTTTCTTATGTTTAAATGACCCCTTTATACACTTACAAGCCTTACTAAGTGTATTTTAGAGAATAATCCCATTAAACATCATTTAATACACTTTAATTCCCAACACCCACTTAAATTTCCCTAGTGGGACCAAGTCACCTCTAGCGGTGACCTAGTCCCACTTGGCTCAAAAATCAAAATTATTTCAAAATTCTGGTAAGATATTATTTTCTAAATCTTGAGGTTAGCTTGTGATGTGGTATTTTTGGGAAATTTTGTATAATCATATATAAATATGGGTTTTTCCTTTCATTTCACCTCCATTCACCCATTCATTCACTTAATCATTCATGCAATTATTAATCATTCTCAAGAATTCTAGGAATTCTTAAGCATACATCCATTGGAGCTTCTACTTGCATATCTTCAGATTTCTATTTCAAGGGTTTGGTGAGTTGTAGCATTGCTTGTTGTTCATTCATCACTCTCTTTTCATTTCAATTCTTTTTCAAGGGTTTAACTACCAAATAGGGGTTTGACTAAGGCAAGCCCCTATTCACTAATCCTTAACATTTTTAACCCTCTTTGCGTGTGTTTTGCAGGTCCTATATGTAGATTTTTCAAAGAGCAAGGTGTGAAAAGGTGTCAACAATTCATCAAAGTCATTGAAAGTCAATAAATCCCTAAAAGGAACTTGGAGAATCCCTACAGACCAGATTCTATAGATTCAGATTTGGAAACCTGTCAGGAATAGAAGTGGAGACTGGGAGCTACAAATTGCATCTTTGAATTTCCCAAAATTTGAAGGTGGAATAAGTCTCCATCATTGGAAAATTACTCCCATGGCCAAGCCTAAAAAGTGTTTTCTATAGTTCTGAGTACCCTTTTGGCTAAAACCTATTCCTGTAGAATTTCCCCGAAATAGGACTAAGTCACCCAGCTTCGTATAAGTTTCCCAACAGGCTTCAACAATGAATTCTATAGGATTCTAGAGCTCCTCTCCATCACTTTCTATTTTTCAGGTGCACCTCTCCAATCTCATTTGTTTTTGTTACTATTTCTTTTCATTTTTAGTTCATTTTTCATATCACGCTGTGTTTTCAAACATCTTGCATTAATAATTCATCTCTTTTATCAGTTCTTTGCATTTAGGGAATTCTATTTAGAAATATTTCAATCATATTTGCATTAGTCTTGAGTGAACCGCCTAGGTTTTTTTGGATACCTTTCTTCTTTTAGGTGCAAAACCCTAGAAGTGGAAGAGAGTCCCATCCCCAAAAATCAATGGTTCATTTTGGTGAACCCAACATGAACTTGCATTTTGAACATTCTATTTCTAATTTCCATGCATTTACATCCTAGGAATAGCTTACATGGGCATTGCATTGCATTTTGAATTGTTTAAATTACCTCCTAGGGTTTCCAAATTTGCATCAGTGAAAAGCTCATATAGCTTGCATTTTCGCATTGCATTTAATTAAAAATCAACAAAATTCTGCATTTTCATATTATATCTGCATCTAAAAACCTAAAAGGAATAGAATCCAATTAAAAAATTCTAAATTTTTTCACAAAAATCACTACCTGGACTCATTCGCCACCTTGGGCGACTTAGTCCAGTTGCATATTTTGCATTGCAATTTCTTTCATTTCCAGTACAGTCCCTACATTTTTTTTTCTATCATTACATTCTTGTTACTATTTCCATATTTTTTGTTGTATTCAATTTCTTGCATTTCATTTTCCTCCATTCATTTGCATCATGGATATGTGTCTTAATAAGCTTTGGATGTCATTAAAATCCTTAGTTGACATTTCAAGTTGTGCCTTTGGAACTTATCCTAATGACATTGAACTTCCACATGCTCCTTCAACTCCTCATGAATGTTCTCCTTGTGATGTTTACATCATTGGAGAAGATGATGATAGCATGCATAAGTTCCTAAATGAATTCCTTGACAACCTTGAAGCTAATGCAACCTTTTATCCATCCATGAAACAACATGACCTTCCTATAGTACCACCTCCTGATATATTTGGTTACTTACATCCTGAAATAAATAAAGAACCTAAGTTCCCTACACAAGGTGAACCTAATTCTTCAAAACAAACAACCACTCAACCATTTTCTGATAAAAAAAGTCACCAATACTACAATCAACCTTGAAGAAACCTATGGAAAAGGTTTTACCATTTTGAGTAAACAAGGTTGTGACACAAAAATTGAATATGACATTCATCAACTCCTAGAATAAAATCCAAAAGATTAAAACACAACGGGATTAGGTTATCAAGATCCCCCTCATAACAACAAGCCTCCTAAAGAATATTTGAGGCTTCATGATGATGGAACAGTGATCTTTGATTCTCCTCCCAGTCTAAATTTCCTCCTTCCTCTAGAGCAACCCTTGAATGATAAAAATTACAAGGATGAGAGGATCACTTTGGGTCCTCCTTCAATTCGAGAAAAGGGTGAATCTAGAATATTGAAAAGACCTTACAAGTTACAAAAACTAAAGTTTCCTCTTTTTCCACCACCTGAATGTGAAAGGAAATTGCAAATAATTTTAAACAAAGGACTCATACTATTACCACCTATGAATAGGTTGGTGATATATCCTAAATATGCTAATGTTCCACATTGTGCATATCATCGCATTCTTGGATATAGAAGTGATGAGTTTCATTAATTGAAAGAAATACTAAGCAAGTATCATTTTGATGGTGATAATTGCTATCCAATAATCCCATAAAAAACCCTCCAATTCCTTATCATGTAATAGTTGTAGAACATCCTCTTCTCACTATTGCATGACCTTTCCCATCACTTACCTCGGATCATTCTTGCCTTGCACCTAGTGGGGGAAAGAATTTGCTATCCCTATCCTAGTAATGCATTTTTCATTGTCCCTTAGTTGCGTTATTCACCTTCTGCTTATATCGACTGAGATTGGGAGGCAGATAACTTGCTCAACAGTTTAATCACATTTTCCTTACTAGTCTTTTGCATTTTCTTTTTCTTTTTCTTTTTTGTGTTTGCATGTGGGTAATGTGCCCCCTTGTGATTTTTTATTTTATGTTCTCTCTCTTTGTGACATTCCTCTATTTGTATCTTCATTCTTCTATATGTCGTACATTGCTTTTTCCTTTTCTTTTGTTTTTTACTTGTTTTTTCCTTTTGGGGATGATGCAAGGCATTGAGAAATTTCATGTCTCTTTCATGTTGACCCAAAAGGATTTTTATTTTTCTTTGCCTTTTCTTTTGCCTTTTTCTTGTGTTTTCCTTTTGGGGATGATGCAAGGCATTGAGATATTCATGTCTCCTTCATGTTGACCCAAAATATTTTCATTTTTCTTTCACCTTCATTTGGCTTGTGTTTTCCTTTTGGGGATGACGCAAAGCATTGAGACAATGTATGTCTCTTCCATGTTGACCCAAAAGGTTCTTTTTTTTTTCTTTGTTTTTTCTCTCTTTGTGCCATTATTCTAGTTCTATGTATTTGGGTGATGATGATAGTTTTGAGCTCTCTAAACAAAAAATTGTAGCAAAGAACATAATAACCCCAAATCCATAGATCCCTTATGTTTTTGGTGTTTTCATTTTGGGGGAAATCCCTTCCTTTTCTCTTTTCCTTCACATGACACAACCTTACTCAGAAACACATGACTTGGCATAGGGCTTTTCAAGTTGGCTCTCATGTCTTTCTTCTTGTTTTCTTTTTTCATTTGCTACTTTAAAGTAATTGCTCACAATACAATGTGTAGAAATTCCTTTAAAGTGGGGGAATACATTGGCATTATCATTTTTCATTTTTTCCCTTTTGTTGGTTCTTAGAGCAGCCTTCTTACTTCATACGATGCATTTGTCACTTTTTGGATGACATTGGGTATGGTGTCCTTCATGAGCGTGATCTATCTTAGCTAATTACATTCCTCTTAGTGACTTGATGTGATACACTACATCCCCTAAGTTGCAATTTTTTTATTCTTTGATTGGTCCTCTCTTGAAGACATTAGACACAATGTTCCCTAAGTTAAATACCTCACATGAACTAAGCAAGAATCCTTTGAACATCCTTTGCATGTTTCATTTTTCATTTGTTATATGGCCACCTTGCATAACATAGTTTGCATGCCTTTGGAGTCATCGTGTTTGTTCATGAGCTCCAAGCATACAAAGTTTTTCTTGTCTCATGAAGCTCAAAAAATCATTTTCTTTTGTGGTGTCGTATTAAAGTTATCAGGAGGTATAACTTTGATATGGTTGAGAGAGAAGCCCATTTCGAGGCATGACTTTCCGCATAGACACCTACGTGTTTGTGAGTGCATACCAGCCATGAGTGTATGTTTTTCACCTTTTAAGCCTTCTCATCTAGCGGACATCCATGAGTTCCATCAGCTTAGAGTGAGTATGGGTGATCCCATAATAGTGGTTTACAATTTTTGGCCAAACTGGACACTAAAATTATTATTTTTAACTAAATCTTCACATTCAAGCACCTATAGCAGCTAAACTGTGAGGAATTTGAAGATGGTGCAAACTAGAGTCTCATCAAATTTTGTCTGTAGATTCTAAAAATATTGTTTTCAAAATTTTTGGAATCAAATTGCACTTCTTTTTCCATCTCCCACAAAAATTGATTTTTTTGAGAAAACAACATTTTTAAAAAGTGACGCACACCGTATAACGCATAACTTTTTTTCCATGAAGGATAAAATTCTAATTCTTTCAAATTTAGATTTGTAACTCTGATATCTAGTGCTTCCACTTGGCTAGATAGTTTTATTGAATATTGTTTTCTTGATCGAGTTTCAAAGTCAAACGAATTACAATTCAGACCACAGTGTGACCGTATAATGCGTAACTTTTTTTGTATTTGTCAAATTTTTTTTTTATTTTTTTTGTTGGATCAAGGACTTCAATATCTGGTGCTCATATTTTTCATTTTTTTTTTTGATAATATTCTATTTTTCCACTTGTGAAGAACAAATAAATTCATTTTCAATGAAAAACCTATGTTTAATAAAACTTAAAAAACAAATACATAACAAAACCAAAACATATTAAAATTATATTCATTGGATAGCTTGTTCTGAGGAATACCATAATCATTTGAAATAAATTTTAAATGAATTCATTTGATCCCCAAAATCTAAATCAAAAGTGATTTTTTATCAGCATTTTGATAGGTGTAAAGGAGACGCATTTATAGGTATGGTTTAAATCTAGCGAGGTTCTATCAAGGGGTTTGATCTAAGGTGATTTGATCAAACCCTCTTCAATTGGAATCCTTAAAATGGAACTTTTTAAGGCTTAAATTATTATATTTTCTAAAAATATGTGATTTCAGCTAAAATTCGTTCCTCTCAGGAATTGTAAACCACTATTATGACAGCACCCGTATGCTTTTTCCAAACAAAAAGCCTAGATCTGATCCATAATGGGATTGACAAACAATCGAAGCTTGATCTAATTCTCTTTTTCCTTTTATCTCTTTCATTCTCTTGTGTGTTCCTTTGTGCTAATGTTTGATTTTCCATGGGATATTGATCCTGGGGCTCGATCACCCCTCTTGATTATAGTTATCTCATCTTGCCAACATGAATACATTTGGATCCCTCTTGATGCGCATGTTGGTTACTTTAGTGTGACTTTGAAGCAACTTTATCCTCTCACTAAAGTGGGGGCTAAATCTAGCATAGAAAAATGTATATTTGGACATTTTCATGCTCATTTGGGTCTTTGTTATGTATTTTGGCCTAGTTTTTTCCTATATTTAATGTTGTAATTAGGTCAACACATTCACATTAGGTCTTGGACCCTTGTGAATCAATAAGAATTTTATGATGCCTTGTAAAAGTATTGTGAAGTGTTGTAACCGACTTTCACACTTTCCTAGGACCTTTTTAATATAATTCACTTAAATAAACTCTTCTTATCACTTACCAAGCCTTATTTCAAAGTGTTGTAATAAAATTTCACACTTTTCTAGGGTTGTCATCAATAATTTGACCCTTTCTTATGTTTAAATGACCTCTTTATACACTTATAGGCCTTACTTAAGTGTATTTTAGAGAATAATCTTGTTAAACATCATTTAATACACTTTAATTATTGATAGCCACTTAAATTTCCCTAGTGGGACCAAGTCACCAGTAGGGGCGACTTAGTCTCACTTGGTTCAAAAATCAAAATTATTTCAAAATTCTGGCAAGATATTATTTTCTAAACCTTGAGGTCAGCCTATGATGTGGTATTTTTGAATTTTTTTGTATTATCATGTATAAATATAAGGTTTTCCCTCTCATTTCACCCCCATTAACCCATTCATTCACTTAATCATTCAAGCAATTATTAATCATTCTCAAGGATTCTAGGCATTCTTAAGCATACATCCTTTGGAGCTTCTACTTGCATATCTTCAAATTTCTACTGCAAGGGTTTGGTGAGTTGTAGCATTGCATGTTGTTCATTCATCATTCTCTTTTCATTTCTTCATTTTCAAGGGTTTAATTAAAAAACTAGGGTTTGACCAAGGAAAACCCCTATTCACTAACCCTTGAAATTTTCCCCCTCTTTGCATGTGTTTTGTAGGTCTTGTATGCAGATTTTTCAAAGAGAAAGGTGTGAAAAGGTGTCAAAAATTCATCAAAGTCATTCAATGTCAACAAAGCCCTAAAAGGAGCTTGGAGAACCCCTATAGACTACATTATACATATTCAGATCTAGAAACCTGACAGGAGCAAGAATGTAGATCGGAAGCTATAGATTGCATCTTCAAATTTCCTAAAATCTAAAGGTGGACTAAGTTACCATCGGTGGCGAATTAGTCCCACTGCCAGGCTTGAAAAGTGTTTTCTATAGTTCTAATTACCCTTTTGGTTGAAACCTATTTTGGTAGAATTTCCTCAAAATAGGACTAAGTTGCCCAACTTGGTGTAAGTGTCCCAAAGGGCTTCAATAGTGAATTTTATAAGATTCCAGAGCTCCTCTCCATGACTTTCTAGTTTCTAGGTGTACCTCTCAAATCTCATTTATTTATGTTGCTATTTGTTTGCATTTTTAGTTCATTTTGTATATCACATTGTTTTTTCAAACATCTTTCATTAATAATTCATCTCTTTTATCAGTTATTTCCATTTAGGGAATTCTATTTAGACATATTTCATTCATATTTGTATTAGTCTTGGGTGAATCCCCTTGGTTTTTTTGGATACCTTTCTCCTTGTAGGTTCAAAACCCTAGAAGTGTAAGAGAGTCCTATCCCCAAAAATCAATGGTTCACTTCCCAATTGATTTTTGGATCCAAAACCATGATTTGCAACATCTAGAAGTCTTCCAAATATCTCCAATGCAAGGTGACAACTTCAATGATAAGTTTGAAAACTTTGACAACTTTCTCCAAGCTTGCTCATTAATGTGTCTTCAACCTAAACCTACAAATCACACACTAAAGAGAGGGAAAAAATGTTGTGTTGTTAGTAGAAAGGGGTTTGCCTTGGTCAAACCATGTTTTTGTAATCAAACCTTGGCTCTTGCTTGAATGGTATAGATCTTGATTTGAATGCTAGCTTGAATCATGAAACCCTACATCACAATTGTTCGCTCAAAAGCAAACATGGTGCATGAAGACTTTAACATGATGCTTGATGCTTGAATAATGCTCTAAAATGCTTGATAATCTTCCCTTGAAGAATCTTGAATTCTCTTGTAAACACTTGAATTCTCTTGTGAACTCTAATTTTCTATTATGAATTCTCTCACAAAAGTCTTGGGTAAAAATGAGTAAAAGAGCCTTATATTTATACTTAATTATGCCAAATTTCATGAAATTACAACATTACAAGCTGACATCAAATCTAAGAGAATAAAATTCTACCAAGAATTTGAATTAATTTTAATTTTGGGCCACATAGGACTCATATTCCCAAGGTGGCATATGAGTCCCATTAGTCATAATTTACGAGACCAAATTCAAAAATTCTTAGAAAGGTGTGAAATTAGGATCGAGACCCGAAACCATAGGTGGGAATCATATACCCAAGGTGGTGTATGAGTCCCAAACCACCAAATTTGGGCTACACATTCTAGAAACACATGAATTATGATTGGATGTTGATTTCTGTTGGGATTATCCTCGAAAAGATGCATTAATTAAGGGTTATGGATGCAAAATGAGGCCAATTAAGGCATAAAGGGGCCTAATTATTTATGAAAACCCTAGAAATTTGTGAAAGTAATTTAAAACACTTTACAACACATTAAATAAGGTATGATTAAGGTATTTTTTGGTTAAAAAGAGGTTTATTAGGTTTAGTTAATTAATAAAACCTTAGGAAAGTATAAAAGTGTGCTACCACACTTCACAATACCTTAGCAAGGTACCATTTAAGTTCATTAGTTCACAAGGGCCCAAGACCTAATGTGAGTTTCTTAATCACATTACAACACTAAGTGAAGGCATCATTAAGCTCAATTTTACAAGGAGGGCCCAAACAAGTGTGAAAATGTCATCGACGACATTTTTTGACATTGCATATATATCATCGTAAGGTGAAATAGTGTTAGTAGTAGTTAGAAAGGGTGTAAACTCATTACATAAACTATGATATTGATTTGATGCAGAAGGGATCTATGACAAACATTGCTAAATTGAATGTGCGTAAAGGTGAACAAATCCTTGAAAAGACATTAAACAATGAAGCAATAGGAACAATAAAGAGAGATAATTATAACACAAAACAAAGAGAGAGAAGAGGACACCAGATTAATTACAGAGTTCATCCGAGTGGACAATGTCTCCAAGTCTATCTCAACTGAGTGACCAATCTATTAACAATGCTCCAAATGCAGTACAATCTCTAAAGAGAGCCTCTTGGAAACTACTTTCATATCTTCTATAGCCTGTCCACAAAGTCGTGGTACAAAATTCATCACTCAAATCACCTCGCATAAAGACTCTCAAAGGCATAAGGCTGATTTACAAAGAGCAAGAAAAAGACTTTTCCTAAAGGCTCTACTACAAAATCAGAGCATTATTACATCAAAAATATTCTATTCCTCCTCAAATTATCCTCTCACTTGGAAAACTTGAATACAAGAATGTGTTGATTGAAGCTCTCCTATATTCTCCTTTCTATACTTGTAGTTTTCCCATTTGGGCTAAAACAAAAAAACTTGTAATTCCCCCTCTTTAGGGAAAAATCAAAACAAATCCCCCATTTTTAATAAAAAATTAACAATCTCCCTAAAAAAACATTTAAAAATTGTTTGAGCCTTTGTCCATGTATATTCTCGAGCTATTTGGTTGGATTGTTTTTGTTTATTTTAGTTTGAAATTCCAACTAATAACCATTTAAGGTTATTTACATATTTTAAAATATTATTTAAGCCCTTGAAAATATTTCATTCAGGCTATTATAAGTTTTATTTGTTTGGGGTTTTGTTTTTATTTAATTCTAATCCCACCTAATAACCATTAAAATGCTATTTGTAATTCTCCTAAATCCACAACCTATGGAGAGGATAACTCCATAAAAAGAGGGTTTTCAATAGCTCAAGGGATAAGATGAGAGAAAATCCCATGAATCTCTCAACTCTTCCTTGAGAATAGGAAAATAGTTGTGACGTGGATTCTCACACAAAACTAATTGCCCTTTTTACAAATTAAATGAATAATACATGATAATTCCACTTGCTTCAAGTATTAATAATTTTTTCCAATTTAAATGAATAATACATGAGCTTCCCACACTCATTTCAAGTATTAATCATTTATTTTAAACTTTGTCACCTATCATCAAATTTTTAATGATTTATCTTATGGTGAACAAACTAGGAAATTTTCACCTTTTGATGGGTCCTTGCGCTTGGTTTGACTAAACTTTGATTGCGCATAACTTTTGCGTACGGACTCCATTTTCCAAAATTCAAGTGGCATTGGAATCGTGCTTCCAAGAATTATGCCATGGTGTCAACTTCCTGAGCATTGGAGACAACTAATTTTTCAAGGTTCATAGATCCTGTTGGATCAAACCTCCCCACTGAAGAGCTTTTGGTCCTCCAAAAGTTGTCTTGTAGAACCTTTGAATCCCTTGGGTCAGATCAAATTTGTTGTCACCTTTGAAACTTCACTGCAATGCTACTATTGGCTCCACCTTCAACAACTAATTATGTCTAATTTGGATACTATCACATCTTCCCTCTAAGGGTCTTACACTTTGACAACACTAGGAAGCATACATTGCTACATTTTCTTGCTAGGGTCTTACACTTAAGCAATGCATCGTCAATATGAGCTTTCCTATTTCCACATTTTCCTCTAAGAGTCTTACATTTTAGCAACACTAGGACTTCAAAACTCATTAAGATGCAATCCAAAATGAAACTTTACATACCAAAAGTAAGAAGAATACCGAGCATGATTAACTTGTCTCTTAGAATTTCTCACGATGGTGGTTCTCATTTTGTATCAACACCAGGAATATTTTGGCATGACTATGATGCTCCTCCTTTCTTACAAACTTCTCAAGAAATGGTAAACTATGCCTCAGCTTGATACATTCCTTCACCTTTGTTCTTCAAAATGGCTGATTAAAGGCTTCACCATTCAACTATATCTATGTTTGCTATAGCAACAGGACCATAGAAAAAGGCCTTCAAGGGCTAAGTCTTCAAGCTGAGAACATACATGAAAATTTTTTCCATTCTCTACAACTCTGAGTCCCAACGTGGACTGCTCATCTAGATCTATCCACCTTTCATTGAATTTCATCAAGTGCTTCTTTTCCTTAAACATGAACAACTGACATCTTCTCGCCTCAAGAATTGTCATCAACTAAGCACTCTTCAGTTTCAAAAATCTGCTATTCTGTAAAAAGAAGTCTTCAAGCATTTTCTTTTCTAATTACATAATATAAGGCTTAAACAAGCTTTCAAAATCTCAATTCCAAGAAAATACAACTTCATGCAAATAGCATAATGATTTTACTACAAAAACCTTGTCTACTTGTATCACCTAGCTCATAATCACAATGTGATATTTATTAATGAGCTAATAACAAAACAAATTTGATACAACTATTTAGATGAAAGGTTTTCCCAGCTCTTACGGAACTAGTCAAAAGCACTTTCCTTTGTCAACTGCTCCTTTGTCAGTTGAGGTTCCTCTTCCTCAGAGATCGTAGCCTCAGGTGCCACCTTCACCTCTTCCTCAGGGATAGTGGCTTCAGGTACCACCTTCACGTCTTCCTCAACAAACTTCTATTGATTAGGTCCCTCCATGGGCCTAGGTGATCATTGAAGCTATGGATACAGCTTCCAGTACTTCTCAATCCAATGCCCACTTATCCTACAATGGGTGCAATAGTTTTGGGCTTCATCCTACCTCTTTGCTTTCTTCTTTGGAGAAGAATAAGCTTCACTTCCACCACCATAGTCTAAATTTTGTGCCTGAGGATATTCCTTTTTAAAGGCTTTGGAGGATTCACCAGTCCCTCCATATCCTAATCCTTGATCATCAGGTCTTTGCTTAACCTTTACAAGATTGATCATGCCTTCTTCACTAATTCCAAGGCCTTTACCACTATAACCTATCTTGGTCAATAGGTTCATGACAATTCCCTTGGTGTGCCTTTCAAATCTTTCAAGAACAAAGTTCTAATCATTTTCCACCTCCTGATCTGATGCAAGAGACTCTTCCAGGTAACCACTTTGGTTACTACTAATATTGAAAAGTTTCAAGTACTCCACATGTCGACAAAAAGTACACTTACCAACATTCTCGTGACTTTCAAGCCATAATTGGCCCACTTCCCATGACCACAAGCAAATCCTAATTTTAGACTCTTTGTAGTGGACTTTGTTGCAAATGATGCATCCAAGTTGTCACATGGAGTGAGTGGAGAGTATGAGGAAGTATCCTCTGAATGCGGGAAAAAAGAACATATGCCAACATTATTTGATGTAGGAGGACTCCTCCTGTGTTGCTCCTCCATGAGGTTCTGTAACTTCGCATGCAACTCTTGATTCTCCATGTTTTACTTTTCAAGAAAACCTATGAGCTCAACATTCTCAGACTGAATGTGTTGGTTGGCCTCCTCTAGCTCTCAAATCTGACAACCTTGTCTTGGTGCTCTCGGTAGAGTTCTACAACCATTCTCTTTATGAAAAAGATATCATCCACCATGGATGTAGAGGGAGACAATGTCACCCTAGACGGTTCTCCTTTCTCTAGCTCCATCTTTGCTTAAAACTCCAAATGTCCACCTATCAACTTGTACACTAACACTAAAAACCAACAAATAGTCAAACTGAGAATCTGATTTAACTAGCAAGCTGACTAACAATCACTTCTACAAAACTAGCCAAACTGGGGTTTGATACCACTTGATTTGATGTGGAAGGGATCTATGAAAAACATTGCTAAAGTGAATGTGGGTAAAGGTCAACAAATCCTTGAAAAGACATTAAATAATGGAGCAATAGGAACAATAAATAGAGAGAATTATAACACATAACAAAGAGGGAGAATAGGACACAAGATTGATTACGGAGGTCGTCTGAGTGGACAACGTCTCCAGGTCTATCTCAATTGAGTGACCAATCTATTAACAATGCTCCAAATGTAGTACAATCTCTAAAAAGAGCCTCTTGGAAACTTCCTTACAATCTTCTGTAACCTTTCCACAAAGCCTTGGTACAAAATTCCTCACTCAAATCACCTCACATAAAGACTCTCAAAGCCACAAGGCTGATTTACAAAGAGCAAGAAAAGGACTTTTCCTAAAGGCTTTGCTACAAAATATGAGCATTATTACATCAAAATTATTCTATTCCTCCTCAAATTCTCCTCTCACTTGGAAAACTTGAATCCAAGAATGTGTTGATTGAAGCTCTCCATCTTCTCCTTTTTATACTTGTAGTTTTCCCATTTGGGCTAAAACCAAAAAACTTGTAATTTCCCCTCTTTAGGGAAAAATCAAAACAAATCCCCCATTTTTAATAAACAATTAACAATCTCCCTAAATAACATTTAAAATTTGTTTGAGCCTTTGTCCATGTATATTCTCGGGCTATTTGGTTTGAATGTTTTTGTTATTTTTAGTTTGAAATTCCAACTAATAACCATTTAAGGTTATTTACATATTTTAAAATATTATTTAAGCCCTTGAAAATATTTCATTCGAGCTATTATAAGTTTTATTTGTTTGGGGTTTTCTTTTTATTTAATTCTAATCCCACCTAATAACCATTGAAATTCTATTTGTAATTCTCCTAAATCCACAACCTATGGTGAGGATAACTCCATAAAAAGAGGGTTTTCAACAACTCAAGGGATAAGATGAGAGAAAATCCCATGAATCTCTCAACTCCTTGAGAATAGGAAAATAGTTGTGAGGTGGATTCTCACACAAAACTAATTTCCCTTTTTACAAATTAAATGAATAATACGTGAGAATTCCACTCGCTTCAAGTATTAATCATTTTTCCCAATTTGAATGAATAATACATGAGCTTCCTACACTCATTTAAAGTATTAATCATTTATTTGAAACTTTGTCACCTATCATGAAATTTTTAATGATTTATCTTTTGGTGAGCAAAGTGGGAATTTTTCACCTTCTGATGGGCCGCTATGCTTGGTTTGACCAAACTTTGACTGGGTGTAACTTTTGTGTATAGACACCATTTTCCACAATTCAAGTGGTGTTGGAATCATGTTTCCAAGCATTACGCCATGGTGTTGACTTCCTGAGCATTAGAGACAACTGATTTTTCAAGGTTCATTGGTCCTCCTAGATCACATATATATGTTTATCATTAGAATATGAGTTTGTAATAGAGTGTACATCATAAAATATGTGTCACTAGTTCTATTAGGTGATGGACACATGCTTAAAGGTATAACATAATTTTAATCAAGCATATGTAGTAATGGAGAGAGTAACATTTTCCCTTGCTTGTTTGGATAATTGGCATTAAAGCTAAATTAATGATGTCTTGGAGTGATGTTGTAATGTGTTGTACACATTCACACTATTCTCGGACCTTTATTTAACTAAAGAAAGCGTTAATTTATCCTTTGCAAGGGCGTTGCAAAGTGTTGTAACACACTTTCACATTTTTCTAGGTTTTATTTGCTTAATTAAGCCTGATGGGCCCCTTTATAAATATAATGTACATATTGTGTACCTTTTTTAAGTGTTGTAAAGGTTTTTAAAGAAATTTCACACTTATCTAGGTGGTCTTAATTAATTGTGGTTAATTGGAGTTATTAACCCCTTTTTTATTCAAATTTAGGCATTAATTTTGACACCTCTTGAAGATCTATCCCGACAATCATAAGTTATTTAACAAATTATTTAATTGGGAAAAGTTTCATCCTGTTAAGTTGAGCTAGGACCCATTTTCCCTTGATGGTGAATGGGTCCTCCGTTAATAGGACCCCCCTTTCCCAATTGATCTAGAATGGGTTTTTAGCCTTCTTCCAGTCCCCCGAAGCTTGGTCTTGGAAACTTAGCTAGGACCCAATCTCCCAAGATGGAGAGTGGGTCCTCCCTTAATTAGACCCCCTCTTTTGAACTTCATTCTAGTGGTAATTTAATTATATTTCTTCCTAGATATGATGTTGTCCTTAGTTCTTTGAATTTTAGGGTTAATCTCCTAATTTAGTATAAATAAGGGGGTTAATTCACATAGTTTCATCTAAGATTTTCAAGAGATCACCCAATCATTCAAGTGATCAAGCATTAGAGTATGTAAAGAGAATTCATAAGGCATTTCAAGGTAGATTTCAAGAGTTTATTTCATCAATTCAAGATCATATCATCATTTCAAGGGTTTGATACAGGCATTCATGTTGTTGAGCTAAGAGGTGGATGCAACATTGAAGATCTACTTGCAACCATTGTTCCCATCATTTCAAAGGATCCTAGATCTACATTCTTCATGGCCATTACATGATAGTTTGCAGATTTATTTCACAAGATATCATCCAAGGTGATATTATTTACATATTTTATGTTTCATGCTTCATTACTTTATTTCATCATTTGGTTTGATTACCTACAAGGGGTGAAGCCACATAAGTGGTTTACACTTTTGAAGAGGAAGGAAATTTCAAAATTTTCCCATTCCTCATATCAAATGGGTTCGGCCGAACCCTAAGGTTCGACCGAACCATTTAGTTGGTTCGGTTGAACCTTAGGGTTCGGCCGAACCCATGGTTCGGCCGAACCAACTAAATCCCCTATTAAAAAATCATACTAGAGTGGGTT
This sequence comes from Sequoia sempervirens, assembly GCA_007258455.2. Lineage (NCBI taxonomy): Eukaryota > Viridiplantae > Streptophyta > Pinopsida > Cupressales > Cupressaceae > Sequoia > Sequoia sempervirens. Next base: position 251,233,056 of record VDFB02271358.1, on the reverse strand, counting down.
CGGCCGAGGTTCGGCCGAACCCATTTAGTATGGCTAAAACAAAAAACACATTCATTTAATTGCTTTTTTTAATTGTATGTGTTGGTGGTTCGGCCGAACATGGGTTCGGTCGAACCCTAGTTCGACCGAACCCTTCCAAGATGTTCGACCGAACACTTGTTCGGCCGAACCCCTCTTTTTTCATCCTTGGTTCCTAAGGCACCAGAATTGTTGAAAATTTTGCGTTTCGAAGCTCAATTTCAGAATGAAAATGGAGAAGATCTCAAAAACCCAACTAGTATCGGGTTCCCCTCAAAATGAGCTATCCAACGAATATAATTTTAGTATGTTTTGATTATATTATCTATCTATTTTTTAAGTTTTATTAAATATAGGTTTTTCACTGAAAACAAAACTCTTTCTGCACAAGTGGAAAAATAGAAGATTATCAAAAAACAAAATTTGAAAAATATGAGTGCACCAGATATTGGAGTCCTTGATCCAACAAAAAAATAAAAAATTGATACATATAGTGAAAGTTATGCGTTATACGGTTCGTGTATGGAGTTATTGTTTATTCATTCAATAAAAAACTATCTAACTAAGTGGAAGACTAGATATCGGAGCTACAAATCTAAATTTGAAAGAATTGGAATTTTATCTTTCAAGGAAAAAAAGTTATGCGTTATACGGTGTGCGTCACTTTTTAAAAATGCTATATTTTGAAAAAAACCAATTTTTGTGGGAGATAGAAAAAGAAGTGCAATCTGATTCCAAAAAAATTGAAAAAAATATTTTTAGAATCTACAGACAAAATATGACAAGACTCTAGTTTGCATCATCTTCAAATTCTTTACGGTTTAATCGCTATAGGTGCCCAAATGTAGAGATTGTGTTAAAAAAAAAATATCAGTGTCCAGTTAGGCCAAAAAGTGTAAACCACTATTGCGGGATCACCCCAAGGGGTTTGACTGAGGAAAATTTCCATTCACTAACAATCAAAAAATTTCCCCTCCTTTGAATGTGTGATTGTAGATTTATAGGTTGAGGATCAAGTTGAGCAATATTTGAAGCAAGATTGTCAAAGTTGCAAAATTACAAAAGTTGTCATTCAAAGTGCAAGATCATAGAAAGAGCTCTATAAAATTGCATAGAGGCTTCCAAAACTTGACAATAGGGATTTTGAGATTGTAGAAATCAAGGAATAGGATCCTGAAATTAGTTTTTTGAAACCCTTAAAGGACCCAGTTGCCACTGAAGGCGAATGAGTCCTCCATAGCTCAAAAACAACAACTTTTTGGCTAGGTACATAGGCTTTTATGCTCTAAAAACATCCCCCATAGTTGCTATAATAGGTAGGTTTCATTTTTGGTTGTTATTAGCATCTTATTTTGCATAATTTTAGATGTGAAGGTCCCTAGAAAAATGAGTGGTAGATCCTTTTGTTCATGCATTTGGGTGTACCCTATTTTTCAAACTTCATTTATTGATGAACCTGACGTATTCAACATTGTAATTTTCTAATTTTTGGAGTCTCTAATTGCATCTTAAGTTAAAATATTGCATTCATTGCATTTAGATTTACATTGAATTAAGATATCATTTAGGGTTTCTTCTTTTGCATTGAGATCTTGCATATCATATAGGGTTTAGATTTGCATTGTTTTGCACTTATTAAATCTAAAAATTACAAAAAAAAATCACTCATTTTGCATCTCATTTAGATCTCATTCAATTGCATTTGAAAATTAAAAAAAAATTGCATTTCAACATAGGCCTTACATTTCATCTTCTCATTACGTTTTTGCATTAAATTTCTAGAAAATCTAAAGCTAAAGTTCATGTTTCAAACTTGGAACTGAAAGATATAACTAAGAACTTGAAAATCATTAAAAAATAGTTTAAAAATACCTAACCAGGACCTATTCTCCTTTACTAGAGAATAAGTCCCTAATTAGGTTTGATCTAAACCTTATGGCAATTAAAAAAGCATCAAAATAGACTCTGAAATCAACAGAAAAATGTCAAAAACACCCAACCAGGATCCATTCACCCTTACTGATGAATGAGTCCCTATTAGCTATAGATCTACATTTTTAGGACATTAAAATCTTAGTTTTTAACTTTTTTTTGGTCCTATTATCTTGTTATTTCATTTTCCTAATTGGTTGTTTCATCAATTTCATTGCATTTAGCTTAAATTGATTCATTTTAGTACATTGTTAAAAGTTCAAAATTGCATAAAAACATTTCATTTCCAGCTTATTGCATTGTTTAATTAGTAAATTGCATTGCTTATATTATGAAAATTTCATTTCATTATAGGTTATTGCATTGTCCCTTGGCTATTCTATGGTTTGCACACTAGGGTTGTAAAACTTGTATGAGCTTTACAACTTTGTGTCTTATTCACAATACTATAATAAGACAAATTTTGAGACTCATTTCATCCCACAATATCTCACTCACTGTGGATCTTGGGTTTCCTAACTCTCTTTCTAATAGTGTTGAGAATCAACCCTCCATGGCTCATAGTTTGCATACTTCATTACCCATGAGTTCACCTCCTACAACCAATTTCCTTAATGTTAACAACACTGTCCCTACCATTACCACTTCCACTCAAGATTTGGGGTCTACCAAAAGTCAAGGTGGAATTCCAATCCCATCCTCCATGATACCAATATTCATCCCTAAATACACTAGTATCCAACCTACAATAACATTCCAACCTATAACAAATTTCCAACTCACAACAACACTCCAACCTACAACAACCTTTCAACCCACAACTACCATTCAACCAACCACAATAGTCATACCTACTAGCACCATATACACTTTCATAGGTATTCACATAGGAAATACTTCAAGCACAATAATACCTCAACAATCCACCTTCAATAACCTACAATTCATTATCCCTCTGCATACATACACTACACCACCTTATTTTCCTCAAAGTTATAACCAAAATGACCCTCTCATTAATTCACTTTTGTAAACCATGAAATCCCTTCAACAACAAGTGGGAACATTACAACAAAAAAATAATGGTCAACCTTTGCAATACATCAAGTCCACCCCATTTTCCCTCGAAATATTAAGACCACAAATGCCACAAGGAATAGAGGTCCCTCAATTTGAGAAATATGGTGGGAAAGGGGATCCTGTAAGCCATGTTTTTGTCATCACAACCTTGTGTAGTGATTTCATTTTTTAGGATAAACTTGTGGCTAAGTTATTCCCTGGATCCTTGAAAGATATTTCCTTAGAGTGGTTCTTCTCTTTACTAAAAAATTCAATTGGTTCATTCAATGAATTGATTGAATCCTTTTATAACCACTTCCATATTCACATGGGTCCCAAAATGGCCCTTACAGATTTAATGACATGCAAGAAAAAAGAGGATGAGAAAGTGACTGATTTCAAAGAAAGATATCAAAAAATTTACTCACAAATGAACATTAAGATTCCTAATGCTGACCTTTGAAGAATGTTCATTTCCAACTTACAAGATAAACTCCAAAGAAAACTGGAAATGTTGAGCTTTCCATCCTTCACATAGTTATGTACAGCTCTTCGTGACCGTCAAAACTCAACTAGTGGCCATGATGTGAAAAATCCCCCTAGTTGTCCTAAAAATTATGAATCCACAACTCAAAACAATTATCAAAAATTCAAGAAACAAAATAAAGGATTTTTACAACTAAATCCTCCTCAAACAAGTCAACAAAACAATAATCTATTGGTTGTTATAAAAATGACAACTCCTTTTAGGGATAGAGAGAGATTTCACTCCTTTACTCAATACCCTTCACAATATCATGTAGCTTATTGACAAAAATATGCTTACCTTACCTCCTATTAGAGAATGTGACCCTACTATACTATTTCCCAAAGGATTTCAACAAATGGACATAGTAAAAAATACTGTAAGCATCTCAAACATCCTGCACAAGACCTTATTGATTATAATCATTTTCTAATTAGAGGTGTGAATAATCAAGGCAATAAGTCTGTAGCTCCTCCTATTCAAAATTTTTAAATCTTTACAAATCCCATGCCTAAGCACAATATTTCATTTTTCAAAGCTATTGAAACAAAGATCGATGTGATGAATGTTGACAAGAATGATGACAATATGAATACCATTGAACAACATCCCAAAAATGATGTGATAGCATTTATCAAAGCTAGACCTCATAAGGGATTAACTAGACAACCTCTTGACATTGCTTTCTCAAAAAATGACATATCTAAACATGCACTTGATTGTCCTCTTTACATAGTTGGATGAATCAATAATAAGACCAGTAATGGGATATTGCTTGATCCTGTCTATTGAGAGAATGTGATCACAAAATAATTCTTATATGTGCATGAGCTATATCAAGAAACATATGATAACCCGAAAGCATGGATCAAGAGACATAACATATTTTCTTTCCCTATGACGGGCTTGATAGATCTCCCTTTAAATGTGGGACAAAAAAAAAATAGTCTCATTCTCCATCATCCTACAATGAAATTAATTTTGTGTCAAGCTAGGCTATCCATGGATTCACTCCATGAATGCCATCCCTTTTATTGTGCATAAATTTCTAAAGTTTCCATTTGGAAATGGTATTTTCCTCGAAAAAAGGAATTTTTTTCACTAGATTACTTTTGGGCCAAGCCTATGGAACCTATCAAGCCTCATGAATATTTATTTTTCAAATCATACCAAAAATTAAAGGAAAAGAAAATAGTAGAGCTATCCCTTCACAACATGCCTCAACCTATGGTTGAACCAACCATCCTTGATGAGACAATGATTGAACCAAAAACACTTTTGAACATACAAAAACAATCTATAGAACAACCTCCTGCAATGTCCCACAAGAGACCGGTCACAAGATAGTAAAAACAATCCCATTGTCCCTCCTAGAGTCAAAAAAGTTTACAAAGTCAAAGAGAAAGTGGTTGAGAAACCTCTTGTTGTTTCTTCTAGTCCTCCCAAGGAAGAGAACCTATGATTGACAAACTCACTCTTACACAAAAAAAAATTGACAATAAACTAAAAAGAAATCGAAGTGCTAGAGAGTGTAGATGTAGATGTTATGCTATTGCTCATAGATTGCAAACTCAAGAAAATAACAATAACATAGAAAAACAAAATCCAAACCTACCCAAAGTAATGCATGATGACTCTCAACCCTCACCACAACATAAACAAGAACATTATATGGACATTTTTATTCAACCTCATGCTATGATTAACTTAGATGATGACATGGGACATTGCAAAGATTGATTAACAAGTGCATGATGAGTTGAATACATTTTTTTCTTCTTCCATGAGGTTAAATGGAAAGTATCCTAAAAAGAGTGTTGAACTTGGTGTGTGTCCTAGTTCGGAACTTGAAGTTGTCCCCTTGGCTAGTTTCCCACCTTCCATTTATATTGACTGAGATTGGGAGGTGGATGACTTGCTTTAGGTTGACTCGCTTGTGCCTTACTAGTATTTTTCTTTTTTTTACTTTTCTTTATGTGATTGCATGTGTGTAATCTAGTCCCCCGCGACATTTCATTTGATGTTCCTCTTTTTTTTTTGCATTCTTCTATATGTACCATAATTCTTCTCTATGTCATAATCATATTTTTCATTTGTCTTGTTATTTCCTTTTCGGGATGACGTAAGACATCCAAACATTTGCTTCTTCTGTGTTGACCCAAAATCTTTTCCTTTATATCTCTTTCATTTGTCTTGTATTTTCCTTTTGGGGATGATGCAAGGTGTGGAGACATTTATGTCTCTTCCATGTTGACCCAAAAGCTTTTCCTTTATCTCTTTCATTTGTATTGTACTTTCCTTTTGGGGATGATGCAAGGCATTGATACATTCCTGTTTCTTCCATGTCGACCCGAAAGGTTTCTCTTTGTTTTCACTCTCTTTGTGTCATTCTTCTAGTTCTATGATTATTTGGGGAATGATTCCAGTTCCATGCTCTATGACAACATTGTAGCACAAACATATTGAACTCAAATCCATAGATCCTTTATGTGTCTATGGGGGAAACCCTTCCTTCCTATTTCATGACATAACTTGCTTTAGAAACATATGACTTGGCATATGGTTTTTTGAGGAAGGCTCTCATGTCTTAGGAAAAACATTGGCTACTTTAAAGAAATTTCTCACAGTTATGGTGTAGAAACCACTTTAAAGTGGGAGAATACATCGATGACATTTTTTCACAAATTTCATGGCATGATTTTCCTTTTTTCTTGTTATGTGTCCTCTTCTTGGTGGTTTCATTGGGTTTGATGCCATTCAAGAGTGTATGATCTAATTTCATGGCATGATGTGAATGAGGCATCACATGGGTGACGATATGACACTTTTTACTTGTCCTCTCTTGGAGACATTAGGCACAATTCTCCCTAAGAGGAAGACCATTACATGAACAAAGTAAAATCCCCTTTAAGGAAATTTTTTATATGAAATTCAAAAGCATTTGCAAAAGCATTTTCGTTGTGGTTCCTTGTTGAAGTTTTCTGTAGGATAAATTTGGTATGTTATGAGAGGCTAATATGATTCTCTCATTTTCCACCTCATTGGGATAACTCACCTAGTGGATAGACTGAGGTTCCACTACCCCGAAGTGAGCACACACATATTTTGGGACAACTCACCTAGTGGAAAAACTGAGGTTCCACTACCCCAGAGTGAGCACACACATATTTTGGGACAACTCACCTAGTGGAAAAACTGAGGTTCCACTACCCCAGAGTGAGCACACACATATTTTGGGACAACTCACCTAGTGGAAAAACTGAGGTTCTACTACCCCATAGTGAGCAACATATGTTATGGACAAATAACCACTGCCTCACATTGTGTTGAATGAGTTGTGCGTGATCCTTTGCTTTTATTTATTTTTCTTGGCCTTTGACAAGGTATGATCATGTATCTGTGTTATATTTCTGCATAATTAAGTATCTTGGATGTATACTTTAGTGTGAGTTTGACATGAGGTCATCCTCTCACTAAAGTGGGGGAAAAATGTAGTAATAGAAAAAGTAGCCTTCTCCCTTGCTTGTTTGGATAATTGGCATTAAAGCTTAATTAATGATGTCTTGGAGTGGCATTGTAATATGTTTTACACATTCACACTATTCTAGGACATTTATTTAACTAAAGTGTGCCTTAATTGATCCTTTGTAAGGGTGTTGTAAAGTGTTGTAACACACTTTCACACTTTTCTAGGATGTATTTGCTTAATTAAGCCTAATGGGCCCCTTTCTAAATAAAATGCACATAATGTGTACATCGTTTAAGTGTTGTAAAGAATTTTAAAGCACTTTCACGCTTATCTAGGTGGTATTAATTAATTGTGGTTAATTGGAGTTATTAACCCTTTTTTTTATTCAAATTTAGGGTTTAATTTTGACACCTCCTCAAGATCTATCCCAACATCATAATTTAATTAACAAATTATTTCATTGGGAAAATTTTGGTCCTGGTAAGTTGAGCTAGGACCCATTCTCCCTTGATGGTGAATGGGTCCTCCCTTAATAGGATCCCCCTTTCTTAGTTGATCTAGAATGGGTTTTTAGCCTTCTTCTAGTCCCCTGAAGCTTGGTCCTAGAAAATTAGCCAAGACCCATTCACCCATGATGGTGAATGGGTCCTCCCTTAATGAGAGCCCCCTTTTTGAATTTTATTTTGGTGGGATTTTAATTATCTTTCTTCCCACATTTGGTGTCGGCCTTAGTTCTTTGAATTTCATGGTTAATCTCCTAATTTAGTATAAATAAGGGGTTAATTCACATAGTTTCCTATAATATTTTCAAGATAGCATCTAGGCATTCAAGTGATCAAGCATTAGAGAATTTCAAGAGCATTGATAAGGTTTGATGCATTCATTCATGTTGTTGAGCTAAGAGGTGGATGTAGAATTGAAGATCTACTTGCAACAATTGTTGACATCATTTACAAGGATCCTAGATCTACATTCCTCATGGCCACTAAATGATAGTTTACAAATTTATTTCACAAGACATCACCCACGGTGATATCATCTACATATTTCATGTTTAATGTTTCATTACTTTATTTCATCATTTGGTTTGATTACCTACAAGGGGTTTGATTGAGGAAAACCCCCATTCACTAACAATCAACAAGTTTTCCCTCCCTTGAATGTGTTATTGCAAATTTATAGTTTGAGGATCAAGTTGATCAAGATTTGGAGCAAGATTGTCAAATTTGAGAAATTGCAAAAGTTGTCATTCAAAGTGCAAGATCATGGAAAGAGCTCTACAAAATTGCATACAGGCTTTCAAAACTTGATAACAGGGATTTTGAGAGTACAAACATCAAGGAACATGATCCTGAAATAAAATTTTCAAAACTATGAAAGGTCCCATTTACCACTAAAGGCGAATGACTCCTCCATAGCTCAAAAATAACTTTTTGGCCAAGTACACAACTTTTTATGTTGTAAAAACACCCCCCATAGTTTCTATAACAATTAGGTTTCATTTATGTTTGTTATTAGCATCTTATTTTGCATAATTTTAGATGTGAAGGGCCCTAGAAAAATAAGTGGTAGATCCTTTTGTTCATGCATTTGGGTCTACCCTATTTTTCACCCTTCATTAGCACATTACAATCATTATTAATAGAGGATACATGAAATACATGATAATCATGGATGTGTAGTAAAAGTGTCCAAAAGGTAAGGAAAAGCAATAACTATTACTCTAAAATGAAAGGAAAGGAGAGTGTAGAATATGCCTTCCTAATGTTAATCTTCAAGAGAGAGAAGCAAATAAAATGCTTAAAACTTTGCAGTTACAAGTCTTTTTAAATGCACATAATAAAAACACAAATAGAAAATAAAACATCAACATAGGATTTATGTGGGAAAACCATTTTGAGAAAAACCCCACACACCAAAGCAGAGATCTCTTTTATTACTGTAAAAAAAATATTACATACAAGTTACAGAGCTATGCTCTTTCAGGTGTTAATTCTCAGAATAAATCCAACAACATTTCCTTACATTTACTCTAATTTTTAGCCTATTTGAATGTGCTACAACATTTCATACAAAATTCACAAGCATTACAAGAAAAAATATATTTCCAACTTCCATACCAACCAAGCGGTCATAGACAAACATAACTATTTTCTTTACCGCAATACCACCAACACCAACTTGAACAGTCACAATGTTGCACTTAATCTTCATTGCTCTACCAGTTACTATCATACCACATGATACTGATCCATTGCAATCCATCCAAAAGACCATCATGGTCTCACACGTTAGCACTATACTGTAGCCCCCCTCATCAGACTGTCGTGGGGTTGTGAGTTCTATAGTGCCATATTGTAGAGCCCGCTCATGAACTATTGCAAGGTTGTGGGTTCTATACCGCCATACCACAAACCCCCCTCATAGATTGTCATGGGGTTGTGGGTTATATTACGCCATACGACAAATCCCTCTCACAGACTATCATGGGATTGTAGATTACCTGCTATACTACAACCTCTTGAAACAACTGTTGCATGGTGGTAGGTAGCAATTGTTCTTTGTAATACTACAAGCTCCCTTGTTTGACTATCGCAAGATGGCGAGTAATAATTAGGTGAACCTTTACCGCCAACCCGTTAGCTCTACTTTAGACTTTTACGATACTATGGTGTAGAAGACTTTGACTCGACTAAGTGTTTTCTTGATTTTAGAGAGCCTTAACATATATGTTTGAGAAACCCTTTTCTCAACATTCTCCCAGTTAACAAAGAACTTACTAGATCCTAATCAATGCTTGAAGTCACTTTATCATCCTAGGCCTCAAGGCCCATTGAATTTGCACACCATCTAAACTTCTTTGTGCTCATTGGCTTTTTCAGTGCATTAACAACATTCACCAAAGTTTCAACCTCTTCTAAGTTTACCTTTCTATCTTCCACCATATCACAAACAAAATGGTACTGCACGTCAATGTGTTTTGTTCCAGCATGAAAGGTTAGATTCTTTGCCAAACATATGGCACTCTAGTTGTCACAGTAGATAGTAATATTCCTTGCATCAAAACCAACATTTGAACAAAGTCTTCTAAGCCAAATGGTTTCTTTACAAGCATAAGTTTCTACTATGTACTCTACTTCAGTAGTGGACAAAGCAACTATAGCTTGTCACTTTCTCATCCAACTTATTGCACCACCAAACAATGTGAAAACGTATCCACTAGTGGATCTTCTATTGTCAATATCACCCACCCAATTAGAATCCACATATCCATGAATGCTTACTGAATGAAGAGATCTGGTAGAATAACCATGATAACATAAGGCATACTCTGAAGTACCCTTGAAATATTTGAAAAATCTTTTCACAACATCCCAATGTCTCTGTCCTGGATTAGCCATAAATCCACTAAGAACTCCCACTACTTGGGAAATGTTTGGCCTAGTATAGACCATTGCATATATTAAACTACCAAATGCACTTGCATAAGGTACCCTCGTCATATCCTCCATCTTAGTAGGAGAGTTTGGAAAATATTTCAAAAAAAGCTTTGTTCCCTGCAAAACATGAACCACTAACTATTTGCAATATATCATATTGAATCTCTCTAGGATAGATTTTGCATATTTTCTCTGGCTAATCAAAGATTTATATAGGGAAATAATAAGAAGACAACCATTTTTAGTCTTTAAATAAATACAATGGTCAAAATTTGATCTAACAAATCCCAAAGGCAACATATAGTTTCCAAAATTTTGGTACCGCATTCTAAGAGATTGCTTCAGACCATACAAAGATTTCTTTAACTTACATACTAGGTTCTCTTTACCTTTCTCAATGAAATGCTCTTTCTGGGGCATATAAATATCTTTCTTAAAATCACCATGAAGGAATTTTTTCTTCACATCCATCTTCTCAATTTCTAAATCATATATTGCTACAGGTGATAATAAGAATTGAATGGATGTCAACTTTGCTACAGGAGAACATATTTCCCCATAATCAATGCCCTCCACCTAGGAACATCCTTTCATGATCAACCTTGCTTTATGTTTCTCAACACTACCATCAAGACCTATCTTTTTCTTGAAAACCCATTTACATACAATAGGCTTTCATCCTTCTGGTAAAGGTACCAAATCCCATGTATCATTCTTCTTCAATGATGCCATTTCTTCATTCAATGATGCAAAAAATCTGCAGATCAGACATACCCATAACCTCTCTAACATTCTTAAGCTCATTAATGTTAGCAATCAAAGAAAAGGAACAACTAGAATCTAACATAGAATATCCAAACCTTTCAGGTTGCCGCTTAATACACATAGACCTCCTCACAAGCTAAGGTTGACGTTCTTCATCTTCTTCATAACTTTCAAAGCTACTCGAGCTCTCCTCATTAACAAGTCCACTAGGAGTATGTAGTTCATCTTTATTGTGTGTAAGAGGAACTTTAACTATCTCCTTTCTTTCTTCTTTCATCTCTGGCTATAGATCAATTGCGAAAGGTTTCAGCTCATGGAAGATCATGATTCTACTTTAGAGAACCTTCTTTGTAATTAGGTTCCAAAACTTATACCCCTTCATAATGATGCCATAACTGATGAAGATGCACTTCAATTCCTTGTTCTCCAATTTAGATCTCTTTTCACTAGAGGAACATAAGCATATGCCTCACAACCAAAGACTCTAATATGTCTCAATGATGGCTTCTTACCAGACCACACTTCCATAGGTTCCTTATCAATGAGAATTGAAGTATGATATCTATTAATTAGATAACATGTAGTTGCTAAAACCTCATCCTAGAACTTCAATTCAAGACCATTACCACTCAACATACTCCTTGCCCATTCCATTAGTGTGTTGTTCATCCTCTCCGCAACTCCATTTTGCTATGGAGTATACAGAGTTCTCTTATGTCTCTTAATCCCATGGTCCTTATAGAAATTTTCAGACTCTACAAAAAAAAACTCACAACCATTATCCATCCTCAAACACTTTAATTTCCTACCAGTCTAATTTTCTACAAAGGATTTGAACTCCTTAAATCGACTGAATATTTCAGTTTTACTTCTAAGAAAATATACAAATTTCCTTCTTGAATAATCATCTATGAATGAGACAAAATATATAGATTTCAATAATGAAGGAACATTAACTGGACCAAACACATTAGCATGGATATAATTCATAATTCCAAAAGTTTTATGAGAACTAGAGTAAAAAGAAATATGTGTTTTTTTCCATATATACAATGTTCACAAAAATAAAACTTGAGATTGAAATCATCAATCCCATTAACCAAACTCTTGTTCTTCAAGGATTTTAAACCTTTTTCACCAATGTGGCCATGCCTCTAGTGCCACAACATTTTCTTCTCCACTAGGAGCTTCACCTCTAAAGTATTATTTCCCTCAAGAACAATGTCCTCCTTCTTTACTTGATCAGATGAAGAAGCCATTTTTCTAGACTTCACAGAAGTACTATTGCACTTAACTGTGCAAACATATAACTTATATAGAATGCCAATTCATGCACCCTTACCAAGCACCATAGAACCTCTAGTCATCTTACAACTAACATCCAAGAAAGATACCTGCACACCCAAATCATTCAACTTACTTACAAAAAGTAAATTGCATACCAAACCAGGGATATGCATCACACCATCAATTCCCTTTATCCTTCCATCTCTCCTAACTCTTCCATTGCCAACAATTTCCAGGTGAGAATCATCACCTAGATACACCTTTCTACTAGTATACTCTTCATATGTTGAAAACCAATCCCCATGATAGGTCATGTGAAAAGATGCACCTGAGTCAATTAACCACACATCTTCTGATTCATGTGTTACAAAGGCTACTATGAATGCATCTGCATCATTTTCAGAAGATTCATTATTAAAAGAATTATTGTTTTTCTTTTTCTTCTCTTCTTTGTAGTCTTTCCAAATATGTCTGGATTGCACACAGTTCTAGCATTTCACCTTGGATTTCTTACCAAGAGACTTTGATCTCCCCTTTGACTTGGATTTAGACTTCTTATCTTTCTTCTTTCCTTTCTCCTTTGATCTTCCTTGAATAGCAAGGGCCTCCTTGACCATCTCATAAGACTTCTTTCACATTTCTTCTGACAAAAATGAAGCAACCACATCTTCCATCTTGAAATTAGTTGTTGTACTCCCAATAGCCATTACCAGGTGATCCCATGTGTTGGGAAAGAACACAATAGAAGTATGAAAAAATCCTCATCATCTATCTTCACACCAATAGACCCCAACTGAGCAACGATCATGTTAAACACATTTAGATGATCTACAATGGACAATTCTTCCTTCATCTTCAAAGAGTATAACTTCTTTCTTAGGAATAACTTATTTACCAAGGATTTCCCTTGATAAATGTCACCAAGATTTTTCCAAAAAAGTTTTGCGGTCTTCTCTTCATGGACGTTCAAGTGAATAGAATCAACCAAGCACAATCTGATCAGACCCTTGGCTTTCTGGTCCATTGCATCCCAGTCAATTTGTGAGGTTGTTGATGGTTTGTTACTAGATAGCACATCCCACAACTCTTGATCTATGAGAAAATCTTCCATCTTGAGTTTTCACAACTCAAAATTATCGCCATTGAATTTTTCTATTTATGTTCTTTCAAATGTTCTCATCATCTTAAATTTGCAATAAGATTACAACCATATTTCTTTGTAAAAATCCCCCTGAAACCAGATCAGCGTAAAAAAACCCTCTAACCCACAAGGATAAATTTTTTGGCCAAGCTCTGATACTAACTAAAAGGAAAGCAAAGTGTGGAACATGCCTTCCTAATGCCAATCTTCACGGGAGAGAAGGAAATAAACTATTTAAAAATTTGCAATTATAGTTCATTTAAGATGCACATATTAAAAACAAAAATAGACAACAAAACATCAACAAAATATTTTCATGGGAAAACCATTTTTTGGAAAAAACCCACATACCAAAGCAAAGATCTCTTGTATTACAGTAAAATAAATATTACATACAAGTTACAAAGTTATGCTCTTTCAGGTGTTAATTCTTAGAATGAATTTGGTAGCATTTCCTTACATTTACTTTGATCTTCACCCTATTCCAATGTGCTACAACATTACATACAAACTTCACAAGCATTACAAGAAAAATTGTTGTTCCAACTTCCATACCGATTGAGCGGTCACATACAAACTTAATCATTTTCTTTATCAAAATACCACTGACACCAACTTGAATAGTTGCAGTGTTGCACTTAACCTTCATCACTATACTAGTTACCGTTGTACCACATGATACCACCCCACTGCAATCCATCCAAGAGATCATCGTAATATCACAGGTTACCACTATACTATAGCCCCCATCATCAAACTGTCACAGGGTTGTGGGTTCTATATCGCCATACCGCAGACCCCCCTCACAGATTGTCATGGGGCTACAAGTTCTATACCGCCATACCACAAATCCCCCTCATAGGCTGTCATGGGGTTATGGGTTCTATACCACCATACTGCAAACCCCCCTCACAGAATGTTGTGGGGTTGCAAGTTATGTGCTATGCCACAACCACATGAAACAACTACTATAGGGTGGTGGGTAGCAATTGCTCCTTGCAATACCATAAGCTCCCTTATCTAACTATTGTGGGAGGGTGAGTAAAAATTAGGTGAACCTTTACCACCAACCCACCATCGCTAGTTTAGACTTCTATAGTAAGTATGTGGTGTAGAATACTTTGACTCGGCTAAGTGTTTTCCTAATTTCAAAGAGCCTTAACTAGTAAGTTTGAGACACCTTTTTTTCAACATAAAAGAATAGAAGATAGATATGTGATGAAACAATAATACCATGGAAACTGTGGCCTTAATTGTAAGGTTAAATACCATTAATAAAAATCAAACCTTCTCATAAGGTGAATAGAGAAAGTAAATGGTTCCCTCCAATTTTTTTCAAAATTAACATTGATGGTTCTTCTCATGACAATTCAAGTGTTATGGATATTGGTGGATTTGAGTGGGATAATGTTTAAATAGTTAACTTCTTTTCTCTTTTGCTATGCAATTTGACACTTAATCAAATGGAGGCTTGAACCATCTTTCACAGTTTAGAGTTCAGGGTAACAGTACAAAGTTGTGTCACACTTTTGACCAACTTATCAACACAATTGAATTTAAGTATTTCTAAATATATATATATTTTTATCAAATATATGATTTATTAGGATTTATTCTAAGTAAGTTAGATATTTCCACAACTTTTCCAACAAAAATTGTTGGCTAAATTTGCATATGTAACACCACTTTGAGGCCAATTTACCAAAAAAATAAAATTATTTGAAAAAAAATGAGGTTTCAATAACACCTATTCATGTAAATAACATTTTTTAAAATATTAAAAATAGCCTTTTGCAGATCCATAAATGTAGTTTTCAAAAATATATATTGTTTAATAGATTAATTATTATTATTATTTTTATTTTTATTTTTACAAAAAGTAGGTTATAAGCAAAAAATATTAAGTTGATTACCATGCCAAAGAAAAATACTTAAACTTATTAAAAAAATAGAAAAAAATATGGCACAGTAAATAAAAGAATCTATATCAAGATAGTATAACTTTTTTGTATTTTAGATAAATATTTAATATGAAAGTTGATGTCAAATGGAAACAACTATTCTTTAATACATGCACATTTTAACATTTATTTTAAAATATATATTTATCAAAATTGGAAAAAGTATATCCATGTATTGAAGTTTCAAGCTATAAATACACACAAAAAATTTGAAAGAAAAAAAATTACTATAAAAAGATTGTTGTTTCATGTAACTTCATTTTTAGCATTTTATCAACAACTAAATTATAATGTGAATTTATTAAAAACTATTTTAAAGAAAAAAAATATATATTTTTTAAATTACAAAGATAAAATATACTAAAAGATACACATTTTACTTGTTTACATCATTTCAAAATTGAAAACATATATGCCACTTTTTAGTGATTCAAGTTTAAAAGTTGGATCGGTGTTGATTGTTTCCTTTATAAAGTGTGACACAACTTTGTACTTTAACCTAGAAACCTTGTAAACTAGGTTGGAAGAACAAAATATGTGAGATGGATTCCATGATTTTGGTCCCACCTCTAAATAATGGAAAGCCTCATGAATCTTACTAGAGGTTGACAACTTTTATGAAGTAGATTCTTCATCTTTCACAAATCTTTAATTCAATTTTTTTAATTCATATTCCTAAAGAGTGGAATGTTGTTGTAGACTACTTGACCAAATGAGCTTTTGATTATTGCATGTGAAATCACATAGACTAATAGTTATTTTATTTTACAATCTTCATAGTTTCTTTAGCACCTTCATGATTATTTTGTTTGGTCATTTGTTTATTTTTCATTATAATTTTATATTTTTTTATTGTATGGATTCCTTTGTTTCTTGGAGGTGGTGGGTTTGTGAAAAAAAAACTCAAACTTTTATTCTTTGATATTTAATAACTTAATTATTTTGATTAAGATAAAGATAGGTATGGCACATACCCATTACCAAATGGCCATGAAGGCCATGCAAGGGATGTCAAAAGAAGTGAGACACCCATAAAAGAAAATAGAAAACAAAAAACAAGAGCAGCAAAAAACCAGAACAACTACTCGTCACCCAACAATTTAAGGCCATTGATTGCCTACCATTAACTCACCAAGAATTGCAACTTTTCTTCAAATGACAAAGGTTTCTTTTTCTTTGTATCACCATCATTGATAAGGGGCATGGTAGAAATATCCACTTTTTAACACTTTTTATTGGAATTAGTAGCCTCCTAGAGATCCTCCCCAACCCTCTTACCTTGGCTATTCTTGAGCTTTATTTTCATAGTAATTTTTACTATTTAAAAATATTTATATTTTTTTTCTAGATACTTATTTAAAATTAGTTTTAAATCCTTTTTGTCAAAATATTATTAAGCTAAAATTAAATGATAATTAAAATAGATATCGCATTTCATCATTACAATTAATACTAAAACTAAATAGAAATTGACAACACTATACAAGTTTCACCATCATAAATGTATACTATAACTAAAATTTTAAATTAGAGAATCAAATTCTTTAAGTAATTTTAAAGCTATTTGAGATACAAAGTCTTTAATTTAATAAAATTATATAATTTCTAGTGGAACTAAGCCACACTTGGACCAATAATGGACTTACAATACATAGACTAGTAGCTCAATTGGTAGAGCACTCTGGCAACAAATGGAAGTTACTAGGTTCAAGTCCTAGTTGGTTTGAATATGAGTTGCAGTTCAACATGTAGTAGCAATGTTAGGTTAGGATTCTTAAGAACCTACAATATGAATTAAGATGACATTGAAAATACTCCACTTGAATCAATTATAGATTGGCCACAAAGGTGGTAATAGCTTACTTGGTAGAACACTCTAAAAACAAATGGAATGCCCTAAATTTGATCCATATAAATTGTAGGTGAACAATTTTACACCAATTTATATGTTTTTTGTGAACTTGCATGATATTATATTGTTTTCCATTAGTATTAAATATAACTGAGATAAATATTTTTAATTTAAATATTATTTTTTAAATATAAATCTAACTTTTGCTTCAACAGGTGTGTTATGTTACGATTGGATGGAATGAATCGAGCTATAGGTGTGATGGTTATGCAAGCTCACGACCATTAGATGTCATGGCCTGCATGTGTGTGATTGCTTAGTGTATGTGAGAGGGGGGTTGATAGCTGGTGTGGGGGTTGGAGATGTATGCGTGGGGTTGTTCTTTCTAGTGGTTGGGGTTTTGGAAATCATTTTCTCCTTTTTTTGGATTTTTTGCTCGAAAGTTGTCAGGTGTTGGGTTGTAGGGAAGTATAAGGTGTCTTTTTATCTTCTCTTTTTGTCTTCTTTTAATATTTTATTTTTTTCATTATGGGTTTAGGTGAAGCTTCTGGGTTTAAACCTACTATGGATTTTCATGCTTCTTTTGGTGCTAAGTCACCAACTACTTTAAAGAAGGCTATTGTGAGTAACATGATGTATAATGATTTGGGGGTGGGAGGGTTTGTTCCATCTAGAGGCCCTTGAATCCCAAAAAATTAATAGATGCTTCGAGACGAGCCAGGATAGGCTGGTTTTGGTTATTCAACCAAAAACAATCATTGAGGGTGTTGAGTATTTTTTAAATCACACTTTGATATGAAAAATTTATGGGAATGTGTGTTTCACTCCCATTCTTAGAGTTGTGGACTCAACAAACTTGGGATTCAAAGGGTGAAATGGAAGTGATGTTGTTGAAAAATAGCTATTTTATGGTCATCTTCAACTGCATGGCTAATCACAAAAGAGTTTTCAAGGGTGGGCCTTATTTCCACAACCAGATTGGTTTATTCATTAAGCCTTGACACATTGGTTTTAACCTATCAAAAGAGCTTCGGGCAAATTGTGTTCTTGTTTAGGTGCACCTCCCTTCGTTCCAAGTTGAGTATTAGCACAACGACATTTTTCAAATGGTTTCTCTTTTGTTGGGGAAGCTGGTGGGTCCTCCTCAACAAACATAGGATAAAAAGGTAATGATTTTTGCTCGCATTTGTGTTGAGATTGATTTGAGTAACCCTATTATAGAATCTTTGGAAATTTGTGTCGGTACGTCTTCTTAGACGTAGTAGCTAGATTATGAGACTCTACCTTTCTGTTGATGGGTGTGCCATGAATATGATCATTTGCACTGAAGATTTCCCAAGACTAGATTTTTCAAGTATCAACCTCCTCAACCTCCTCACAACCCTCCTAAGGTTGACCAAGGAAAGACTCCCCTCCATGGTGAAGTTGTAGATATTAAGGGTTTCGTTCCTATTAAGCCTCGTAACAAGAATCATGGATAGAAGAGGACTCTAAGAAGAGATGGGAAGAGGACACTTTTAATTAATTTGATGTGTTGGATGACCTTTTACAATAGGAGGTGAATCTGGGTATGATGGCTTTGGATCAAGGTGTCTTGGAGGTGGTTCAGGAGGGAAATATTTTACAATACCTTTACAATTTACCCAAAAATTTGGTGCATTTCAAATGGATACTAATCTTAGCTGGATGGATTCAAGGGTTCTTGAGGCCTTTATAGCTATGGAAAATATTGGGAGGGGGCTCTATTCCATTAGTGAAGATGGAGTCTGATTTGGAAAAAGGAAACAAGGCTTCTCCTTATTTGGGGCTTCACCAAAAAAATATTAATAAAGAGGCTCTTGAGAAGGCTTCTAAGGCTAGGAGAAATGACTTAGAGAAAATTAAGATGATGGGGGAGATGTTGGTGGAGTTAGGTTCCGTTAAGACTCTTGATTCCCACTTTTCCAACCCTTAGAAAGGATTATCTTCTCATGGAATGCAAGGGGCTTGAACAAAAGTCCTCGACATAAATTTTTTCATGATTTGGTGAGAAATCATTATCCTAATGTGCTTTTCATACAAGAAACTGGGTTTTCTATAGATAATATGTGTGGTTTGGTGCCTAAACTTTGGGGGCATGGTCAATTCTAGCACATTGGTGCCCAAGGTAATGCAAGAGGTTTGACTTGTTTGTGGAATCCATTGAATATTTTCCCTCTTTGGTGGATGTCATGTAAGTCTTCTATTTATGTGGTTGCTTCAAGCCTAGAAATAAGAGAAATTATTTTTCTTTCCAATTTCTATGCTCCTACTAATTTTATTGGTAATCAACACTTGTGGTCTCACATCTGGTTTATTCAAAGTTCTACTCGTCTTTATCCTTGGATTATTGTAGGTGATTTCAATTCCATTATTGATTTAGATGAAAAAAGGGGAGGAATTTTGAGGTTAGAACCTTCTTCTTTTCTTTTCTATGATAATATTTCTACCTTGAATCTTGTTGAAATTAAGTCTAGTAATGGCTAGTTTACTTGGAACAATAGGAGAATTGGAAAGGATTGTATTGCTGAGAGGCTTGAATAGTTGTCAATTTCTTGTTTTTGGATTGGTGGATCTTGGTCTTTTTGTTCAAAGATTCTAGACTAGAAGGGTTCATATCATTGGCCTATTAAGTTATCTACTCTATCGGCTCATGTTGCTCGATCTCCCTCATTCAAGTTTTAGCATATGTGGCTATGGGATCCCTCTCTACATGATCATATTGCTGAGTGGTGGCATTTGGCTAGACCTGCTTTTTGGCACCGCTATGTATTCATTTGCCAAGTAGTTGCAATATGTGAAGTATCAACTCAAAATTTGGAATAGGTAGTGTTTCAGTAATATCTTCCATGCTAAGGTTGTTGTTCAAGCCAACTTGGATGCCATCACTCATGAGATTAGGGAGTTTTTCCTTTATGAGGACTCTCTCAAGGAGGAGGTGAAGGCTTTGAAAGTACTAGAGGAATGTGAGTTGTTTGAGGAGATTTACTAGAAACAAAGGCTCAGGTTGATTGGTTACAGGAGGGGGACAAAAGCATTTCCTTTTTCTTCAACTCTGTAAAGGCTAGGAGACATGGTAATTCAATCCCTTTTCTTATGAATGCCAGGGGTGAGCATTTATCCTCTTTGGGCAATATTTTTAGAGAAGCTTCATAGTACTTTGCCTCCTTGTATAGGGAGGACCCTTCGAAAGTGTTGACAAATGAAAATGTTGTTTTGACTTATACATATCCCTCCTTTGGTTTTAGAGGAAATGAATGAGCACCTCTTGAGTGATATTTATCTAAAAGAATTGAAGGCCACTAATTTAGAAATGAAGAAATGGAAAGCCCCTAGCCTTGATGGCTTTTTGATTGAATACTTTCAAGAATTTTGGAACATTATAAATCTAGATTTATTAGAGGTGGTTTGTGAATCTCAGAGCAACAAGAAAATGTTGAGGGATATGAATTCCATTTTTCTTGCTCTTGTCCCTAAATGTGATGGGGTGGATAGGCCGAGTTTGTTTCAGCCCATTGCTCATTGCAATGTGGTCTATAATTTTTTTTCCAAGTTGACTGCTAAGAGGTTGAAGTGGTGGATTAGTAAGCTTATTTCTGAGGAACATGGAGGCTTTGTGGTGGATAGGAAAATATTGAATGGTTTGGTCATTGCCATTGAAACTATTCACTCCATGGTGAATTCTAAAGAAAAAAGTTATGTTCATCAAGCTGGATATGGCAAAGTCTTTTGATAAAGTTAAGTGGTCATTTTTGTGTAAAGTTCTTATTACCTTTGGTTTTGCTGAGGAGTGGGTTAAGTGGGTTATGAGTTGCATCACAACCACTTATTTTTTCAATTTTGATTAATGGTGAACCATCTTCCTTATTTGGGGCCTCCAGAGGTCTTTGAAAAGGGGATCCTCTTTCTCCTTACTTATTCATTTTTTTGGCTAAAGGTTTGGCAAGAGTTATAAAGAGAAATGTGGCACAAGGACTTATCCAAGGTTGGGTTTGGGGTCATGGTTTATCTCCTTAGTCACACCTACAATTTTTTGATGATATTTCTTTGATGGGCATGGCCAAGGTCAAAGAGGCCACTAATTTGTGCAAGGATTTGGACATATTTCTTGCAACTTTTGGATAGATGATTAATGAGGTTAAATCTTCCATATTATTTTTTCATACTTTGAGGCTCATTCAACAATGGATTGCTCATCTTTTTATGTTTCAGATTGGTTCTCTTCCTTTGAGTTATCTCGACATTCATATCTCTTCTAGTACCCTCTCTAGGGGCTCTTGACAAAATATTTTAGACAAGTTTCGGCTGAAGGTGAATCATTGGACTCACTAGTGGCTTTCATTCGCCAATTAGGTTTAGCTTCTTAAGTTGGTGATGCAGGCTATTCTCAATTATAGGTGTATGCTCCAAGTGGCTCCCATTAGTTGTGCTAAGGATTTGGAATCTCTGGCTAAGCAATTTCTATGCCTTGGAAACTTATTGTCTTCTAAATGGAGCCTTGTGAAGTGGGATATTGTTTGTATTTTGAAGTTGTTTGGTGGCCTCAGGTTGTGGCATTCCACTTTGACTGGTTAGGCGTTGTCTACCAAGCTTTATTGGAGATAGTGTTTGGAATAGGATCATGTCTAGGCAATGGTTATTTCTCACAAATATCTAAGTGGGATATCAAAGGAGGAGGTTTCTCGATATCCCCTTGTGGGGAAAGGTTTAATGATTTGGGAAACACTTGAAAAAGGTGCTATGCAATAGGGGATCTAAGGCTCTCTTTTGGTTTGACTCTTGGGATGGGTTTTTCCCTATCATGAGTAGGTATCCTAATCTGTAGGATCTTTTTCAGTGCTTCTTAGAGGTTGGTTTTTCTCGAGTGGTTGATTTTAAGACTTCTAATCTCTATGGGCAGGTGGAGGTGTCTAGATGAAAGGTGCCTAGTGAGTGGGCTATGGTTGGCTTGGAGGAGGATTGTGTTGAGCTTCAAAATATTCTGGCAAGTAGATAGTGTAAGTCTCTCATGGATAGGGATATTTTGGCTTGGAGTTCAAATCCTAAGGGGGTTTTGATAGTGGCTAGTGGGTATCAAGAGTTGATTGCTTAGAAGTATGTTGGGGTGGAACTTCCTTGGTAGAAAAATGTTTGGAATATGTTATTCTAGCCCAAGTGTAATTATTTCCTCTCGGCCTTAGCTTGGAAAAGATGCTTGGCTTGGAAAAATATTTAGAAGAGGGGATTCTAGGGCCCATCTATTTGTGTTCTTTGTGTACGTAGCGAGGAGGATTCTTCCTGGACTTGTTTTGTTGTTGTCCTTTTTCTATGCTTATTTGGCATCTTTGGTGGGGTATTTGGAAAAATCCTTTTGTTCATGCTTCTTCTCTAGTTGAATTTTGGAGTAGCTCAGGGAGACCTCCAACACATGTCTCTTTCCTCTAGATTGTGTGGTGCATTGGCCCTACTTTTATTCTTTGGAAAATCCAGTTGGAAAGGAATCACTGGATTTTTCATGGGGATAATTTCATGATTCAATAGGTTTGGCAGAGAATTGTTGGTATGATCTAGGAGACTATGGAAGCTAAATGTGAAGTAGCTTTTCCTTTGGAAAGAAGTGATGATGAGATTGTAAATAGATTAGGCATGCAGGGTTTGTCCTTTCACTCCTTTTGTGTTCAAAGAGGTAGGCATGCTAAAAAGAAGGTTCAGAAGGTTGGGAGTTGGTCTCCTCCTCTGGTGGATGTTTAGAAGATTAACACTGATAGTTCTTTTAGGGGTAATCCTAGGCCTACTAAGATTGATGGGGCTGGGAGAGATAGCTCAAGTTCTATTATTTTTCTATTTTCCATTCATAAAGGGCAACAAACCAACAATCTTATGGAGGGGTTAGCAATTCTTCAGGCTATTGAGTGTGCCTGCGCTCTTGGTTGGCATAAGATTATCTGTGAATCAAACTCTTAGACCCTTGCTAATTTGTTGAATGAGTAAAATTTGGAGGGGGTTAATTAGCAACTTGCTTTGGTTGTTTAACATATTTTGCAATTGTGTTCCATACTAGAGGTGGTGTCCTTTACTCATATCCCGTGGGAATGGAATAGGGTGGGAATGGAATAGGGAACTGCCGACTGTTTGGCCAAATGGGCTTTTGAGCATGCTGTTGACTGGCAGATTGAGGGATGGGAGCAATTATCCCTTGATTATTGCCAAGTTTTAGAGAAGATCATTTTGGAGGATATGGCTAGTTGATATTGGCTGGTGGATGGTTTTTTTGTGGTATTGAGTCTCGGTTGGGTGTTTGTTGGTTTGGTGTTCCTGCCTATCTCTGGGTGCCTTTGTGCACCCTGATTTCTTTATATTAGTGATTTCCTGTTATTAATACATTTTTACCCTCTTTATTAAAAAAAAAAACTTTTACTTCGACACAAAATTATCTTTTAGTTATCTCAATATTATCACATTTGCTAAACCTTTTTTTAACTGTTTAATCTCATGAACAAATATCTATTTTAAAAGACTTTTTTAATACTTTTGTACTCCCATATATACATACATACAGCAGGTAATTGCAATTGGCACCTGATGAAAAGACAGCGCAGAAAGAAAACAGAGAAAACAGAGTAAAAATAGAGCAGAATAATTGCTACAGCAATACTATCTTTACATTTTATTCAACTTCTTTCTCTATGAAAATAGATTACAATTGCCTCTTTAAATAGAGGACTTTGGCTTATTTGAACCGCTGCTAAACAAAAGCAAACTGAAGTCTATCAAAGCAGTGAACTGCAGATTACATCATGCGTAAACCTATTCTATGCAAAACAAAACTGGAGTTTATTTTCCCTAACGCCTACATGCAAACGGGAGAAAAGGAAATTATTCGTTTACTCCAACAGCACCGAGTTTAAAGATGGAAAGTCCATGTTATAAAGAAGTAAAAAACAAGCGAACATTGCAGTAAGGATTAAAGAGTGGAAGAGTCTTTTAATATGAAGAACCATACGAATCTCCTCTGTTATAGAATTGAGATTATGACACAACAATGGTAGAAATTTGAAAACAACTTGGGCTCTTCAAAACTCTGTCGAAAAAATACATTCTATATATTGACAGTTTTTAAGTATTTATGACTTTTTTTTATGTGTTTAATAGTTGAATAATAGATTTGTTATTGTATTCTGATTGATTTTATTTTTATGAGATAATGGAGAACATTTCCAAATAATATACTATCTACTGTATTTTTGTATTATTTATTTATATTTTGTATACATTATTTCTACAAACCTACCAGATTTCTTTCTGATATGAAAATGATTAACAATTCATGGAACAACTCATTTAGTATATTCTATTTTTGATATTTTATAAATTAAAGTGATTGTCACTAAACACTGGAATTTCAATTATACCATGCCTAGTCAACTGGCCATTTGCTGATAGTTTCGACAATTGATGTACCTGAAATCTAACAATTTGAATGGGCAATTTACGCCCTGGCTTAACCAGCACACTCTAAGCGTTGACCGCTTAGGTGGCCGGTGTGGGCCCTCTTAACCGGTCCTCTTTCCGTTTGCCATTTCCGTTCGCAGTTGATCTCGCCGCTCGAGACCACCGTACGTTTAGCGATTTTCAAATGTTTATCCCGCCCATCCGTGCTGTAGAAATTTAGGTAAAGTTTCCTTGCTGCAGTCGCACCGTTTCAGAAGACATGGGTGTCCACACGATGCAGTCACCATTTCACCATACACAAAAAACAGGTTTCATTTTCCAGCCCGTAGGAATTATTCAGATATTATAGTTTGAAATGCTCTGGTACACATTTATGCGAAATGCGGAAGCATAGACAAGGCACGTGAACTGTTTGACAGGTTTCCTCAAAGAAATGTGGTCTCGTGGAATGGTAAGACCGCAAGATATGCACAAAATGCATTTGTTGAAATGGACTTAGAAATTCTCTATAAAATGTAATTCGCAGATGTAAAGCCAGACCCTGCAATCTTTGCCAGCATCCTCCCTGCCTGTGCCAAAATGGGAGCTATGGAACAGGGTATGGACATCCATCACAGGATACAGGAAAGAGAAATTTTGTCAAATGATGTAGCTGCAACTGCCTTGGTAGACATGTATGCGAAATGTGGAAGCATAGACAAGGCACGCGAGCTGTTTCACAGAATGCCTCTAAGAAATGTGGTCTCCTGGAATGCGCTGACTGCAGGGTATTCACAAAATGGACTTGTTGAAAAGGCTTTAGAAACTTTCAAGCAAATGCAATTGGCAGGTGTATAGCCAGACTCTATAACCTTTGCCACCATCCTCCTAGCCTGTGCCGAACGGGAGCATTGGAACAGGCTATTACATGCCACCATCCTCCCAGCCTGTGCTGAACGAGAGCATTGGAACAGGGTATTACATGCCACCATCCTCCCAGCCTGTGCTGAACAAGAGCATTGGAACAGGGTATTACATGCATCAAAGCATAACGGATAGAGGAATTTTGTCAGATGTTGTAGTTGCAGGTAGACATGTATGAAAAATGTGGAAACATAGATAAGGCACACGAACTGTTTGACAGTGTGCCTCAAAGAAATTTGATTTCATGGAATGTCATGAAAAATAGATTTGTTGACAAAGATTTATAAACTTTGTAAGAAAATGAAATTGGTAGTTATAAAACCAGTATTCTCCCCGCCTGTGCCAAAATGGGAACTTGGGGAACCGGTATGGACATCCATCAAATCATAATGGAATGGGTTTTTTTTTTTTTTGGTCAAATATTATAGTTGGAAATGTTCTGTTAGACATATATGGAAAATGTGAAGTGAACTGTTTCAACAATGAATCAAATGTCTCAAAGAAAAATTAATGAAGCACTTTGGAACGTATCTTAACATTATAAGCTTTTTCTCATGTGGCCATTCAAGTTTAGTGGAGGGTTGTGCACACTTCAATCACTTAACCCTTATTGCATTACACCTACAATTGATCATTGTGTGGATAGTTGAGCTTCTTGTCTGTGTTAAGTATCTTGATGACACCCTAAAATTTGTTATTAAGATGCCAATTATACTTAGGTTGTGACACTATTTTTTTATTTGAATCCTAAAAATGTTGTGACTTATGTTCTCCCAAAAATCTATGCAAGACATGAGCAAGTGGTGTGAGGTCAAATGGTAAGGAGATTGAGAAATGAAATGGTCTTAGTCTTCATACTAGCATTTATGATACTCTTACCTTTGATGAGATAGTTCTTAGTTTTCATGGTTGAATTTTAATTGATTCCTAATAACAAGGTGGAAACCTTCATAATTTATTATCTAATGAAATCCTACATAGAACGTATTATCATTATTGTTGATTATGATAACCTTAATAAGTTTATCTAGGCACATGACCATCCTATAAGATTTATAGTAGCCTTAATAACCATGACTATCCTAAATGTTTATGGCTTTAGTGATTTCCCAAGAGTATCCCATTGTTGTTCTCTATGATGACACAATAATAACATAGGAAATTAAGTGAGCATCTAGCCTAATTATGCTAGTAACCTACCCCGAATGTTATCTTCTAGAAACATTGGTACTCCTACTAGCTGCTATAAAATAATTGTAACTCATGTTGATAAGAGGCATAAAACCTATAGAAGTGATGCATGACTATATTATATGTCTTTTGTGATAAAATCCACTTAATTACAGTATTATTTGTTGTCTCGAACTCCCTCTTGAAAATTCCTAGAGTCAATAATAGCTCTATGGATACCATACAAATATTCTAAAGGTGTGATATTTCTCCATGGTGTCATTAGGATAGCCTAAGAAAGATTACAATCCATTAGTCATTGTATAACATCTTGTGCCTATGTTTGATGGTGTTATTGCAAGTGAAGAATTTTTGGATGGTAAATTTCTGGGCTAAGTAACTAACCTCTATCGTGTTGGGTTACTTCTTAGGTTAATACTATCTTATTGTTGTTGTAATAGTCCTAGGATGTCATTTATTTTCAACAACATGGTTGTTCTCAAATGGTGTTGACTATTCCACCTAGTTTTGTGACATATCTTTATTCTTTCTTAGTAGACTATTAACCATGTGTGGAATGCTTTTTCTCACTTCCTTTATAATCTTAAAGTTGGTGAGAAGGAGATAACTCACTATCTAGTGTCTGGTGAAAGTACTTGTCAAGGTTATTTTCTATTTTTTACACATATTTTATGTTTTCTATGCAAGTTGAGTGTTTGGCTTGTGATCCCACCAATGCTACCTAAACTTGGTCATAAATAGTGTTAGCCCAATATCTTAGAGTGCTAACTATGGGATATTAGGATTGTATCCATAACCCACTATTCTATTTCCAAATGCATGTAGTAACTTCCTAGAGCTAACCACTTACTAGTGCATCTCAAGGACCAAACAATTGAAAGGTTCCCTAAGCTAGGGTTGTATGGGTTCAAGTAAATCCTCTATATAGCTAAATTTATATGAGGAACAAGTCCATGAAATTAGGATGTCTATCTAAGGCATGCCATTAGGTTAAAATCTATCCTTGCTTCACTTTGTTCTCTTGAACATAGTTGTACCAAAAATGACAAATCAACTATGTAAAGTGAGTCTTTCAATTCTAATCCCTAAATTTATATACCCCCCTACAATACATGGATTCACATTAACACTTGGTGATGGAATCTAATCCAAGATAACTAAAAATTATAAAAGAGGAAGAGATGAGTATTTTTCATTCCCATTGAGATCATGAAAATGTATAAGAATTCAATCTTTAGGTTATGCAAGTAAAATGAACTATTTTTTATTCTCAAGATTATCTTGAATGCAATAAAAGAGGACACACAACTCAATCATGAAAATAGGTACAAGCAAAAAAGATATAATTTTTGTAATGATTTTTTAGTTTGTTTCATTTTCTAGAATCTTCTCCCAATATTGTTGCATAGCACAAATATTAGTAGTTATGAAGTTGAAGCTTTTAATGCATGATGTCTTCTACAATGAAAAATGATTAGTAATAATAAATAAATCTCAAACCAATCATGCAAAGATCTCAAATTAGGACAAGTAAAAATTCCAAATGATAATTCAATCTTGTAGCTTGTTGTAGTTAGATATGACCAATATTTAAAGAATGCAAAATGTGGAGATTGGAGACTAGAAGACTTTACCAAGGGACAATGATGTAGCAATAATGGTTGGTGCTAACATTTCTTGACATGTTACTTTATGGGACACAAGACCACTCTCATTTTGAGATGTTGACTAATCAATAAAAAATCTCTAGTGTGCCTAGTAAGAATGACAATCTAAATTATTTTTAATATATTGTAGTGGAAAGGTATTTGTACAATTCCAAGATCACCTTTGCACTAATGGTGCACATGGTTGGCATGCTTTCATGAAAATACATAATGAGATCAAACTAGAAGAAACAATAGTATTACAGTACACTTACATAAACTTCAACAACTTCACTTCTAGAAGAGATCATTATGGCTGCAAGCCTACAAGGAAGGATATTAAGAAAATTTTCATGCTAGAATTCTCAAATTTCCTAATATTGATGGATGCAGAGATCTATCTAGAGAATTGATAAGTCCTTTACTCATTGGTAGGCTTACAACTAGTGTAGGATTCGGTGACCAATGATGTGGAGGGGAAGGAACTAAAAAATAGCAATATAAATAGATAAATATGAGTTGTGTCCCACTATTATTTGCATGATAAGAAAATATGAATTATATTGTAGTGTAGGAAAATGTACTTCTTTACATTTTCACACTTTGTTTCGGTCCCCTCAATTAAATTGGACTTAATTATGCCTTAATAAGCCCTATTTTACATCTACAAGCCTAATAAATTACATTTTATGAAGGGGAAACTTGACAACAATTAATGCCAACACATAATTAATTACCTTGAGCAATGTGTGTTCCAAGAATAGGGACTTGGGACCCATTCACCCATGGGTCGATGGCTCCTCCCTATGCCTTTGAACCCAAATTTAAATTTTTTTTTGGCAGTATTTTAATGTCCCCGAATTCAAATTTCAATGCCGGCTAGTAATGTTTAATTTTTGGGAAATTAAGGATAGATACCTATAAATACAAGGTTATTTTATCAATTCAAATCATAAGAAGCAACCTAGAATTTTTTATGAGACTTCACAAGAGAAAAGATTATGATCAAGAACATTCAAGGGCGGATTTATAAGTGATTTATTGCAACAATCAAGACCTCAAGCATCATGTCAAGGTCTTATGCATCATGCATGTTTTTCGAGCTAACATTATGATACATAGGTTTCAAGATCCAAGCCAAGATTCAAATCAAGATTCAAGTATCAA
This sequence comes from Sequoia sempervirens, assembly GCA_007258455.2. Classification (NCBI taxonomy): domain Eukaryota; kingdom Viridiplantae; phylum Streptophyta; class Pinopsida; order Cupressales; family Cupressaceae; genus Sequoia; species Sequoia sempervirens. Next base: position 251,203,250 of record VDFB02271358.1, on the reverse strand, counting down.
GATCCACGTCCATTGAAGCCATTTCATGCAAGATCAAGATCAAGATTTCAGTCCTCCAAAGGTTTATTCAAGGGTTTGGTGAGTTGCAACATAGCAATTGTTCATTCATTATTCCTTTCATGTTTCATTATTTCAATTCAAGGTTTAATTACCAAAATGGGGTTTGACCAAGGCAAACCCCCATTCACCAATTTTTTTTTCCCCTCTTTTTGAATGTGCAGGTTTATAGGTTGAAGAAGGATTGAAGACCTCAAAGTTGCAAAGTTGCAAAAGTTGTCATATTTGTTGTCAATCCATGGAATCTCACCTACATATTTCATTTCCGATTATTCGACATTGAAACCTAGATCAAACATAAGCTATAGATGAACACCAAAGGATCCCGAAAGCTGAGAAAAACCTCTGCATAGAGACTCATTTGCCCATGGGTGAATGAGTCCCAAACAACCTTCATAATCTGCATTTTGGTGACAAGTACACACCCTCCTTCCATTTCCAGATCTGCCATAAGTTTGTTGTTTATGTCTTTATTATGTTTTAAATTGATGATTCAAGTTTGAATGGGCATAATTGAGTTGATTTACTATTTTTAGTTTTTCTGCCAAAAGTGTTGTTCAGGCTGATACCCCCGTCCTCAATCATAAGGAAACTAGTAGATTCCCTCATTGAGTTGACTCACCAAAGCGTTGTAAGTCAATTCTTTGTGGGGATCTAATTTCCTAATGAAATAAAGGAAAATAGGTCCATTATACCATCCCATATTTGACCTCCATCATCATACCCCTATTTTTCTATGTTTCATATATAAATAATGAAAATGCATATATGAGGGGTTGCTCACTATTAGCATCATAAACACATCTTAGCATATAGTCTATTCCAAAGAAAAAATGAGCTTAAAACTACCATTTTTTGAACTCTCAATCTTTCTACTTGAAGGAATTGCTAGAAATTGGACCAACCAAAGATATAGAGTGAAGTTGACAAAATAATGGCAACACAATTCCACTATGCAACTAATAATACAAATACTCCACCCACCCTACTCACACCCAAAACCTTTGTATTTCAGACAAACATAAATTAATCCTCTCAAATATTGACCAAAATGATCATTTGTAAGATAACTAAAGGTTGGTCTCCTTTAATAGAAGATTGACTATTGTTGACCATGCGCTCTATTATAAAGGTAAAAAATATACCCATGATTTCTATCCATAGAAAGTGTAGCCTAGAAATTATATATATGGTAGCTTTAGAACCCCCTATCGACTCATGGAATGCTCCTCACAAGTGCAAGAATTATAAATCAATTCTAAATGATTGTCCTAAATACTAGTTTCCTTGTGCTTGCTTATTTACAATAGTCTTTCACTACTAATTTGTATCACTTCGCATAGATGGAGCATACTCTAAAATCTCTTCACACTTACTACAAGCACTCAATCTATCAATGTATTGTAAAAATATATAACTAATTATTTTAGAAGGGGATGTAGATCTGCTCAACGACAATAGCAAATATGTTGACGATTTCACTCTGATATGTGTTAAGTTTCAACAATGAATCAAATGACATTGAAAATATTAGATACCATAATAAATACAAAACTAAATGGAAGGATGGAATTTCAAAAGGAGACATTAACATTTAAGAAAAAGAATAATAGGATAACCATTATGAGAAAATTAAAAATTACAGTTCTTTTTTTTCTAATTTTAACACAATATATAAAAATAAATAAAAATTATAGAATCTAGATGAAGGGGTATGGTCCCATTAGGCATATGCCAAAATGTATGCAATGCATTTAGAATAAAACTAAAATTGAAAAACAACAATATCAAATTCTTATTCTAAACACATGCAAACCTCATATGGAGTCTCAGAAGTCAATTTTCTCACTCTTTTATGGATTTTTAGATGCTCAACTATTGTGCAAGCTCTTCGATAGCATGATGAAGATGACATTCAAATATTTTGAAATGGATTAAAGGTTTTTCAAAGGGTTCCTATTTCTAAAAGGAACAATGGATTTATAAAAAAATTAGGTGAAAATATGAATATCCAAGATTTATTTAATCAATCTAGAGGACTACAAGTTTGATTTAGATTTGAATAGCTTGATTAACCAATTAACTCAATTGATTGATTAGTGAACTAACATGACTAAACAATTAGCTAACTTGATTATTAGTCAATTGATTTAATCTTTTAGTCAACCAATTTGATTTAGCCAAATTATTTGATTGGGACTTAACTTGATCAACTAATTAGTTAACTAATTTGATTGATTATTAAAAAGTGGAGATAACTAAATTGATATGACTGAAACATGAGAATAACTCATCAATTAATTGACTTTGATTGATGAGTGAAATGTGGGTGAGAATCTAATTATTATTTATTTATTTTAATTGTATATATGCATAGATTAATTAGGAGATAATTAATTAATTAATAATAATTAATCAATTAGTTATATATGGGGTGATGAATTGCAATGAGATTAGCTAATTAATATAATTAACCAACTTGAGGTGAAATATGATGAAGTTGATAAATTGGTGGCAAGGTGAGGTGATGAGAATAATTTAATGAAAAAATTAGTTGATTGACAAATGATCATATAAATAATTGATTAGTTGGAATGACTAAGTTAGTTGACAACATGACACTAGAGTGATTAAAATGGGATGATTATGACAGCCTTAAGGTGGTAAAATTTAGGTGTCTACAAATAGCATGTGCATTCAACATGTTATAGGTGACACATAAAATTATCTATTACATATGCTTATGAATATTGTATAAAATCATCATGAAGGATTAAACTCAATTAAGATTATCATCGGTCTTACATAAATTAGATGAATGTATGAGTCAAATGTGTTGGCCTCCTACCAATCATTTCCAATTTATTTTGTATTAGTGTGTATTAGAACATGTTTTTTGATTGCAAATTTGGATTCATTATGTCAAAAACCTAACTAAACCCCCATAGAATCCTTGTTTAGTTTTTAACATTATTATTTTTCACTTTATTTCTATTCTTTTGTTGATTGAAAAACTCAATCACCATCTTTTAAGTGATTCCCTTGATGTGTCTATCCCCACTAATGGCCAACTAGTACAAAAAATCCTCCATAGCATAGAGTTTTACTTTTTAGTTATCGCTCCAATTTGTGCTAAGCTTATTGTTAGCATTACCAAATTTAATAAAAAAAGTTAATTAAGCATATATTAATCTTGATTTAAAAAGTATGTGTTTCTTAAACTACTTGGTGTTGTTCAATATAATGATACTATACAAATTCTGTACCATAAGAGTTGGGCAAAACTACCTAGCATAATTATTTTTTCTCAATATAATGTAAACATAATCTGCTATATTTCCCACTACCATCCATATAATCATATTAAATGCAACACTTAGCTCTCATTAGACTAAAAACATCTACAAGTTTACATTGAGCATGCCCTTAACTAAAAGTAAGAAATGTGTGACTTTAATTCAAATCTTTTCAAATAAATCATTATATTTATGTAGGCTTAAATTATCAATAATCAAACTGAAATAACATTTATTCCTCACCTTCAACCCCAATCTTATGGTATCTTCTAATTATAGTGCAATGCTCATTCCAATTGTTAAGTTATAGTTCCTACCATTTGCATGCTTGTGCAACATTATGACATAGAATTTACTCTTTATTACAAATCCAAATCCAAGTATAGACTTTCTTGTGACCCACACATTTCCTAACTTTGAATTTTATTTGATCAAGTATTATATGTCTTAAATTAATATATTTTGAATAACCTTGCAACTTGCATCCCCTAAATTGGGTGACAACTCTTCCTATTTCAAACAAAAATCTAAGAAACAACATCATCCTAAACCTTAGAACTAGGAGACAAAGGAAAAGAGTTTAATTTCTTCCCTAGCATATTGCTCCACATGAATATCAGAGCATCAGAGTTCTGATAGCATCCATTTGGAGAGGAAACAAATAGAGGTGAAACATTAGGAGCCTTGGCCACCATAGGAGGACCAAGTGTAGCCATAAATAAATCAACAATGAGAGGTGGAGAATTGAGAGGAAACCTTAAGATAACAAATTATTTTCATATCCTACAACAAATCTTTTATTGCTATTTGTGAACAAATCCATTTTGTTCATATCTTGCAATCATGGCATTCCATGAAACCAAATTTCTTTGAGGCACACTGTCAAACAGTTCGTGTGCCTTGTGTATGCTTCCACATTTTGCGTACATGTCTAACAGGGCGGCTGCAACTACAACATCTGATAAAATTCTTCTATCCTTCATGCTTTGATGGATGTCAATACCCTGTTCCAAAGCTCCCGTTCAGCACAGGCTGGGAGGATGGTGACAAAGGTCGTAGGGTCTGGCTTAACACCTGCGAAATACATTTGCATGAAAGTTTCTAAAGCTTTTTCAACAAATCCACTTTGTGAATACCCTGCAATCAGCGTATTCCAGGAGAACACATTTCCTGGAGGCATTCTGTCAAACAGTTCGCGTGCCTTGTCTATGTTTCCACATTTTGCATACTTGTTTAACAGAGCAGTTGCAGCTACATCATTTGACAAAAAAACTATTTCCTTTATCCTGGTGATCGATGTCCTTACCCTGTTCCATAGCTCCCATTTTGGCACAGGTAGGGAGGATGCTGGCAAAGATTGCAGGGTCTGGCTTTACATCTGCGAATTACATTTTATAGAGAATTTCTAAGTCCATTTCAACAAATGCATTTTGTGCATATCTTGCGGTCTTACCATTCCACGAGACCACATTTCTTTGAGGAATCCTGTCAAACAGTTCACTTGCCTTGTCTATGCTTCCACATTTTGAATAATTCCTACACGCTGGCGAATGAACCTATTTTTTGTGTATGGTGAAATGGTTACTGCATCGTGTGGACACCCATGTCTTCTGAAACGGTGCGACTGCAGCAAGAAAACTTTACTTAAACTTCTACAGCACGGATGGGCGGGATAAACATTTGAAAAACACTAAACGTACGACAGTCTTATGGGCCGGATCAACTGCGAACGGAAACGGCAAACGGAAAGAGGATCGGTTAAGAGGGCCCACACCAGCCACCTAAGCGGTCAACGCTTAGAGTGTGCTGGTTAAGCCCGGCCGCAATTTACTAAGATAGTGTTGGATAAATGATGATGCTATTTTTCCAGTTGGCGATCCGTTGTTTCTATGTTTTTTTTGTTTTGTTAGCTTTAAATCAGACTTTTAGAAACTTTGTCTATTATTATATATCATTGTGTTGAGCGATGTTAATCGCTGCTCAGTTTTAAAACAATAAAAACAAGTTTTTCCGTGTATGAAAGTTTGCCGATTTCCTTTCATTTGTTATCTTTTTTCTGTTGTATTGGCTTTTAAAATATTCAGATAGTACATATAAAATTTAAAAATGAAACAAGATAAATTGAACTTAATATCTTGCTAATAATTTATCGCTTAGAAACAAATAAATACAGCCTACAATAGCGTCAAATTCCAACTTGCGCTAAAAGTCATACGCAACCAGCACTATTTGTATGTTGCTGCTACTTGACATTATCTTTAATCACCCAATTATGCACCTCATGTGCCACGGGGATCCAGTTGTTGATGTTGGTATTTTCTTATAAAGATTTACATTATATGATAAAACGAACTGATGGTTTTCTTAAATAGGTTCACTCAGACTGAGTTTTCGGTTCCTTACTCGAAGGTTTTGTTTTTATTGGATTATCGTCATATTTTTGGAATTGTTTCTTTAGGGATTAATCATCATTTTGTATATGGGTGAATATGTTGATTTCGAAGTTCATTAATGTTTGTTTGTAGGTTTTGACGCAATGACAATCTTCACGGGATATCAGAACTTGAACCAAAATCAATTCTTCCAAATTATGTTGGGAGGAGTAGGTGAGGGAGGGTAAGGAATTGGAAAGGGAATATAGGATGCAGAGAGAATAAAAACAGAAAGATAAAACACAGCAAAATCTTTTAAAATGAGAGTTTTAACTTTTTTAAGACCAGAAAAGCACACAAGATTTTTCTTTTTTACTAACTACTCTCTATAAAACTATTAAGCAGCCAGATATATTTCATACAAAGACAATTTCAAAAAAAGTTAAACATAAGCATCTCTATCCAAACTAAAAGGACTGGCTGGGTCATCAAATGTTGGGCAGAAATTCTATCTTTGACCAGTGTGTGTTGGGGCGGCAGGGGTGCTGATACACAGCTTTACTGTTGTTATTGGACTGATAGAACAGAAAAACAAATACAAAAAAACGCACAGAGTACGCACAGTGACAACAAGATAAACATACATAAATAAACTTTGCATATATTCCTTGCTTTCTTCAAAATACAAAAACTCAGAGGATATTCTCTAATTTCCATAAACAAAATAAAACTAAACTAACTTGGACAGATGTCCAATACAAATGGTGCTACTCTCACACCGAAATACATAAACTGCTACAATCCTGTAGCTGCAGCTGACAATGCGCTGCGTCTGCTAAAACATTCCCTGTGCTGCTACTGTCACTGATCTGTGTTGAACATCCCCTTTTCATCTGCTGTTGTAGGGTCACCTTCCAATACAAAACTTCTTATTCCAACTCCAATGAATACATTCTTTTTGTCTTCTATTAGCAAGCTCATGAGAATGAGCGCTTCATTCAAAATTCAAACTCACCTAATTTATTTAATGCTGGCAGGTTACAACAGCTATTACAAACTCAAAAACATGCGCTTCTTTTCAAATTCAAATTTATCTACCATATTAATTTCTGCAGGTTACGTTGGCTGCAAGTTGGTCTTCATCTAACGTGGGGGCTGAGCTGACAGTTCTGCTGACTGCATAATTAAATAATATTCCAACAGTGTGTAGGAGGAGGAGGTCCATACCAAAGGATAGTGAATCAAATGTTATGCATTCGTTGATTTTGAAAGACATTCTATCCCATTTTGAACAAGTTGTCCAATGTTCATCAAGTTATGATTTAAATTGAAAATAAAACAAACATCTAAAAGAATTGTTTTCTCCCCATGCATAGTTCAAATATGGGCATTACTCTTTCCCATGAATGACAGTCTACTATCATTTCCCAAACTAACACTTTATTTTATTGACTTGTTTAGGTTGGAGAACATTTCCAAACTATCTACCATGTTATTACTACATCTTGAATCTAGAAACAAAAACATCTTTTAGACTTTCTTGAGCAACATTGCATGCCAAAAAAAATACTAATTTAATTTTAATTTTCTTTAGAAAATTTTGCACTTTGATTATTAAAATCTAATTATTCTTTTTCACTCATTTCTATAATGGCCATATATTTTTTAGTAATGGCATTGAATTTTATATATTTTATATCTTTGACTATGAGATTGATTTTGACTAGAACCTCTTCCACATGAATTCCTATGATTAATTCTTCCATCTATTTATGAATTTTTTCCTCTACTTCTAAAGTTAAATGTCCTAGTGATCTACCATGACTAATTGAGACTTGTGAGTTATATGCATGCTCCAAAGAAGAGCTAGAAAAAGGATTTATCATATGCTCATTATAAATTAGAGAGGCATGAAACTTATCCTAAAAAAACTAATAAAATTTCTCTTTTATGGCCATAGAAATGGACTCAAACTTTATGAGAAGGCTCCTTAGAATATTTTCTACTATTCTCTTAACTTCAATATTCTCACCATGAGATCTAATTTGGTTAACCAAGTCAATAACTTGTGTAAAAAAAGGATCTACCGATTCAAAATTCTTTATAGATATAGTTTCAAAATCTCTTTTCAATATTTATAACTTTACAATTTTTACCACAACCATTCCTTCATTTTTTTTTTTGAATGATAGCTTATCTTTACTCTTATTTTTTTGGTACTACACCCTTGAAAAAGTACTTTCATGGGTTGCCTAAAAGATTTAGAAGAGAGCTTAAGAATCCTTCTTTATGTTATCTTGAAGCACTTACTTATTTGCTTGAGATAATTTATTGTATGCTACTATGTATAAAGAGGTTGATGAAACATTTCCTCTACTAGGTCCCATATATCTTTAGATTTGAGCAAAGGCTTCAATGTGATTGATCAATACTCATAATTCTTGTTAGTAAATTGGGGAATTTGTAAGATTTGTGCTAGAAGATGTCACTGTTGACTTTGATACCAAATCTAAAAAGATAGAAAAAATAAAAACAGAGAAATGGAAAACATGTAACAAAATCTTACTAATTTGTATTGAGTTTAAAAGACTGGTTACATAAAGTTTTCATGAGAGTTTCTAACTCTCCTTCTGTAGATAGAAAAGAAGATAGGTTTTACTTTCTAATAACTACTCTCTATAATACTATTGAGCAACTACATCTACATCATATGAAGGAAGTTTCAAAATGCATTAAACATATACATCACTATCCAAAGAAAGAGACTGGCTAGGTCATCTTAAATTGGGTAGAAATTCTATCTTCACCCATGCATAAGAGGAGGAGGCCCATAGCAAAGGACAATGATCTTTGTGGCAAGGTAAAGGAGAAACAAAATGAAATGTGGGAGTTAAATAATTACATCGACAAAGACATTACTTGCTGCAGATGAAACAAGACTGCATTGGTTGGGATTAGTAATTTTACTAGAGAGGAATTCAACTAAACCCACACCTCTAGGAATTGACTTCATAGACTAACCGCCACCAAAGATTTACAGTTTGTGAGTTAAAAAGTTCTCTTTAAATAACTTATAAGAGCCATCTTTATTTTATGCTTGAAAGGGATTTACATTCCATTAATATAAGCTTTAAGTAGATAATTCTCAAGAAAGTTCCATTTCACTATTGGGTACTGCAATTTACATGTTGATCAATTTTAAATTTTTCTCTTCTACGGACTTGTTTTATGCCTTTAATTTTGTTAGCATTGTGAAGATGTCAGAAGTTTTGAATGCATAGAAATCACATAGAGTTGTTGCTCTATTTCCCCAAAAAAAAAAAAAAAGGGCATACAGAAATGTGGAATAAACAAAATGCAAGGAGACAAATCTAGGCATGCAATATTTGCCTTTGTATTCAATAAACTGGAAATGAACAATACATGAAAGATTAAACATAAACTACTGAAAGAAAACTCTAAAGCTATGAACTTCAAACTTCTTGGAGCTTCATAGGATGCTCAACCAGACATACAAAAAACTTCAGGAGCTGCTAAGAGCTCACTAGTGGGATCTACATAGAGCTCTTCAGGAGCAATCTCTACTCACACACAAAACAAACAACTACTGTTGTTTAGGAGCTTTCAGAAGCTCACATAGAAAACATTCTCTAAATCACATAGAGAAAAAAGAACATTCCCTTCAGACTGCTACTGCTCAGGAATTCAATTCTTCAACTTCTGGCAGAACTAACTACCTTCAATTATTTTTGTCTTCAACAAACATTCCCTCTCAAATTCAAAATTACCTACTAGCATTGATTGGAAATTCAAAATGAGCTACCACATTTACTTCAGTAGTTGTCAGGAGCTACATGGATGAAGATCCCAAAAGCTTCCATTGAAATTGGGGGCTCCTGACGGGTAGGTGAAGCAGGGGATCTGACATGAGAGTAGGAGGCTCAGGAGCATTCAATTTTCCAACACTCCCCCTTGGTCCTGAGCCAACGAATAGGATCAATCCTGATCCAAAATAATAATGCCCAATTTGGTCCTCAGGCGCTCAAAACTATCCTTGCTCAAAGGCTTGGTGAATATTTATGCTAGCTGCTGCTCAAACATGCAAAATGCCATTTTAATTTCACCATTCTCAACCAATTCTCTGATGAAATGATACCTGATTTCAATGTACTTGCTTCTTCCATGAAACACAAGATTTTTTCGTTAAATTTATCGATGAAACATTGTCACAATAAATTACTATTCCATCCTCTTGTTCTTCTCTCAAATCTTCCAAGATTCTTCTTAGCCAAATATCTTGACATGCTGCTACATTTGCTACTATATACTTAGCTTCTATTGTAGATAGAGAAATGATGGGTTGTTTCTTGGAAGCCCATGAGATGACTCCTGAACCCAAATGGAACACATAGCCAGATGTGCTCTTTCTATCATCCAAACTTCTTGCCCAATCACTGTCCGTGTATCCAACCAGCCCAAAAAAATTTGCTGCTATGTACAAAATGCCATATCTTTTGGTGCCATTCACATACTTTAGGATTCTTTTACCCGCTTGCCAATGGGTGTCTCGTGGAGTCTCCATAAACCTAGAAATAAGACTCACATTGTGCATTATATCAAGCCTAGTTGTTGTTAAATACATTAAACTTCCAACCAAACTCTTAAACAGGGTCGGATCCACATTACTGCTACAATCTTCATTGCTCAACTTCAAACCTATGGATGTTGGAGTGGGTGTAGGCTTGCTTTCAAGAATCCTAAATCTCTTCAAGATCTCATTTGCATATTTTTCTTGGGAGATAAATATACCATCATGCATTTGTTTTACTTCTATGCCTAGAAAATATCTCAAGAGATCTAAATCTGTCATTTCAAACTCTCTTTTCATGGCCTCTTTAAAATCAGCAATGAGGAAATCATCATCCCTAGTGAAAACTAAATCATCAACATACAAGACAACAATCAAAATCTTGCCATTTGCTGCCTTGATTTAAAGAGTGGGCTCACCATTGGTTTTGCTAAAGCCATTGCTCATCAAATATGAGTCAATCTTGTTGTACCATGCCCATGGAGCTTGCTTTAGCGCTTAAAGAGCTTTCTTTAGCCCATACACCTTGTGTTCTTGACCCGAAACTTCATATCCGAATGGCTACTCCGCATAAACCTCTTCTTTCAACACTCCATTAAGGAAGGCGGACTTCACATCCATTTGAAATACCTTCCACATGTGCTGGGCTGCAATTGCTATGACTTCCCACACACTTTCCATCCTTGCAATAGGGGAAAATGTCTCATTATAATCTCTCTCAAACTACTGTTTGTACCCCTTGACAACTAATCTTGCCTTGTGCCTCTCTATCCTTCCTTCGGCATTGCATTTGGTCTTGTAGACCCATTTCACCCCAATAACTTGCTTGTTGGGAGGAAAATTAGTTAACTCCCATGTGTTGTTCCTCTCTATTGCATCTATCTCCTCATCCATGGCCTCACACCATTTCTCCTCTTTCACAACTTCCTCAAAATTAATCGGATCACTATGAGAAAATAATGCAAAATTCACACTCTCATCAAAATATTCATCATACCTTTCATTCTGGTAGATCTCCCTTAGACTCTTGGTCTTCTTTGGTATTAGGGAGGCGAGAGTGGGGTTTGAACTTTCACTACTATTGCTACTGTGCTGAGCAGGCAAGTTTAGGAGCTTTTGAGAGCTTTCAAGAGCTCTACCAGCAATTTTAGGAGCTCTTCCAGAGCTTTCAGGAGCTCTTAGGAGCTCTTTAGGAGATGATCTTCTGGAGCTTTCGGGAGCCAATCTTTTGGCTATCTCTAGCTGCTTTCCTTTCTGTCTTCTCACTTCAAGAGTTTTCAGGAGCTGTCAAGAGCTTTCAGGAGCTCAATCGGTAGCTTCAGGAACTAATCCTCTGGTTGACTATGAATGTCTTGTTGACTATCTTCTGGCTTTAGGAGCCATTAGGAGTCGTCAGGAGCTTTCAGGAGCTCGAGCGACGCTTTCAGGAGAATCTATAGACTCATCTTGCTAAACTTCATATTCTATTTCTACTTCTTTAGGAGCTATCAAGAGCGGTTTTGAGCTGTCAGAATCTACCACTCCATCCCATGACTTGTTTTCTAGGAACTCCACATCCCTACTAATGACTATCTTTTTGGTGACTGGATTGTAGAGTCGATAGGCTTTGGACTCTACACTATAGCCTATGAAAATGCATTTTTCACCCTTGTCATCCAATTTCTGCCTCTTTTCTTTAGGCACATGTGCATATGCTACACACCCGAACACTCTCAAGTGCTTAACTATCCACTTGCATCTTGTCCATGCCTCTTGAGGTATCTTGTCACAGACCACCTTTTTTGGACTTCTATTAATCAAATAAATAGATGTTGCTACAACCTCTCCCTAATATTCAATAGGGAGTCCCTTTGCTTTCATCATGCTCCTTGCCATCTCCATGATGGTCCTATTCTTTCTTTCAGCCACTCCATTTTGCTGCGGAGTATAACTAGTTGTTAGCTCCTTCTTGATGCCATTTCGCTTGCAAAAATTCACAAAAAAATTAGAGGTATACTCTCCTCCACAATCCGACCTTAGGACATTAAGCACATGTTCACTCTCCTTTTCAACTTGGGCCTTAAACAACAAAAACTTATCAAATACTTCAAACTTATGTTGCAAAAAATAGACCCATGTCTTATGGCTGTAATCATCAATGAAGGTCATAAAAAATCTGTTTTTATCAACAAAAATGATTTGCATAGGGCCTACCAATTCCTTATGCACTAGTTCCAATGGTTCTCTTGCCCTTGTAGAGTTGCTCAATTGAAAGGGCTGCCTATGTTGCTTGCCCAAAATGCAAGCCTCACATCTAACATTAGGCTCTACTATTCTTGGTAAACCATCAATCATTTTGTTCTTGGACAAAGACTCAAACCAACATAGCCTAAATTTCCATACTTAAGATTCCATAGCTTAGAGGGGTCTTGAATGGTGCTCTTGAGCATTACATGATGTACTACTGTATATTTTCCATTCATGAGAGGTGCAACAACAGGCTGAGATGAGAAACACGTCTCAATCTTCAACAAAAACATCCAGTTCTTTGTCATTTGAACTACTGCAAACACCTTCATCCTCTCATTCTTTTCATAAATGACACATTGACCCTTCTCCATCAGCACTTTGTATCCATTTTGGATCAGCTGACCAACACTCATGAGGTTATGCTTTAACCCAGGAGCAATAAATACATTATGTATCTCCTTCTTCTCACCTTGCTTGTTTTATCTCATAATAGATCCTCTGCCAACAACTCGAACTACTCCATTGTTCCCCATTCTTATTTTAGACTTAAGATTTTTATCAATGAAAGAAAAAAGACTTTCATTACCACTCATGTGGTTGCTGCAACCACTATCCAAATACCAGACTTCAGGGATTCCTTCTTCACCAATGTTGCACATGATGAAGGTTGTGGATTAGTTTCCTTTAGCCACATTCGAATCAACCACATTTGCACTTTGCTTTGACTGATCTCTTTGCTTGGTCCAACATTCACTCGCATAATTCCCCGAACTTATGACAGTAGTAGCATTCAACATTGCTCTTGTCATTCTTCTAATATGAATTGTTGTTCTTCTTGCCTCTTCAAGAGCTAGTCCGAGAGCTGCTCGCTCCCTCTTGGCTATTTGCTCGACCTAAGCTTTCTTCTCCAAAATTACCATATCTAGATCTCCCTCTACCACATCTGGAGCTGTTTCTACCTTTGCCCCTTCCTCTTACATTCGACTGAGCTTTAAAACCTTGCTCTTGGGAGGAACTTGTAGACCTAGTTAGGTGTTGCTCATGGGTTTGCAGAGAATCCATCAGCTCATCAATAGACAATGTTGTGAGATCCTTTGCCTCTTTAATGGAAATCACCACTACATCAAACTTTATGGGTAAGTTCCTGAGGATTTTCTCCACAATCCTCTAATCATCAATGATCTCAGCATTTACTCTCAACTAGTTTATCAAACCCGAGAGTCTTGTGTGGAAAACTAAGATGGACTCACTGTCCTTCATTTCAAGAGTTTCAATCAAACTCTCTTCGAAGCATTTGGAGCTTCACCAATCTGACCTTGTTAGTCCCTTTGTAGTTTGTCTAAAAGATTTCCCAAGCTTCCTTTGCATAGTTAACTACTGCTATTCTGGAAAAAATGGCCTCTATCAAGGCTGCTTCTATCAAGCGTAATGCCTTAGCATCTTTCCTCCTCAACTCCTTCAACTGGTTCTTCTAGTTGTTTGTGAGCACAACATATGCTGCTGGGTTAGTTACCTCATTGAACCCATTGACCAAAAACTCCCACAAATCATTGGCGACCATTATGGTCTTCATCTTCTTTTCCCAAACATCATAGTTTTATCCATTAAAGGAGGGTGGTTGCTGCCAACTCTTTCCTTCATTTCTAGCCATGTCTCCTACACAAAAAAGCTCAATACCCAGAAAAAACAAATGCCCTAACTCACGAGGAAATGGGGCCTATAGCTCTGATACCATGTCAGAATTTATGAATGCACAGAAATCACACATAGTTGCTGCTCTATTTCTCCAAAACAAAAAAGTAGGGGAATATAGAAATGCAGAATAAACAAAATGCAAGGAGACAAATCTAGGCATTCAATATTTGCCTTTTGTATTCAATAAACTAGAAATGAACAATACAGGAAAGATTAAACATAAAAACTGAAAGAAAAATCTAAAGCTATGAACTTCAAACTTCTGGGAGCTTCATAAGCTACTCAACCAAACATACAAAAACCTTCAGGAGCTACTAAGAGCTCACTGACAGGAGCTACATAGAGCTCTTCAAGACCAATCTCTGCTCACACACAAAACAAACAGTTGCTACTAGTATTCAGGAGCTTTCAGAAGCTCACACATAAAACATTCTCTGAATCACACAAAGAACAAAGAACATTCCCTTCAGACTGCTACTGCTCAGGAATTCAATTCTCCAAATTTTGGAAGAACTAAGTGCCTTCAATTATTTTTGTCTTCAACAAAAATTCCCTCTCAAATTCAAAATTACCTACTAGCATTAATTGGGAATTCAAAATGAGCTACCACATTTACTTCAGTGGTTGTCAGGAGCTGCAGGGATGAAGATCCAAAAAGATTCCATTGAGATTGGTGTCTCCTGACGGTTAGGTGAAGGAGGGGATCTGATGTGAGAGCAGGAGGCTCATGAGAATTCAATTTTCCAATAGAAGAGTGGAGTTCAAAAATATAATATCCAAGAGGAGAAGGTTGTTGTTTTAAGGTATTTTAATAAATACTTTTCCTTTTGTAGTATAAGATATTTAATAAATATGTTGCTTACAATGGACGAGAAGGCACAATTTTAGCTTTTTAAATAGCGTATTTATCATTCAAAATCACATTAAGAAGCATAAAAGAAACATGTAATATGAATCCTTATAGAAATTGTGAAGTGAGAAATTTGTTTAGTAGAACTCCCTTTATGTTTTTTTCTTCTCAACCATCTACTTTATGGAATTTACTCTCCTACCAACTGTTTTGTCAAGTGTTAGAAGCAGAAGAAATAAAACATAGAAGATAACGAATGCTACAACAAACAAATCATATTTCTTATTCATCACACTATAAACAATTTACATTGACTCTATTTATAGAGGATTTCATGCATAGCATTCTCCTAAGAGATACAAATAAAATAGAACACTACAAAAAAATCCTATGAGATGTGGAGAACAACTTAGGCGATGTGGAGAATGGACTAGCAAATGTATAGGAAATAGTTTGATAGTAAACTAACAAACTTGACAGTGAATGGGTAAACTCTCATTTTAGTTTCAACTGCATGTATATGTGGGAAACAACTATTTCAACCGATGGACAACAAACTTTAGTTCTGTTACAACTAATAGAACATGTGGGAGAAATTACATTCCAACACTCCCCCTTAATTTCAAACACACATGTTTCAACATTTTTTTTCATTCTCAAATCTTGATCTCTCTAGTGGTTGCAAACAAGTCTTCAGACTTAGTCAAATGATTCTTTCAAACTAACTTCAAGATCTATGGATCTTTCTTCAACTTTCTTTCCAACTGCTATGATAGTCTTTCCATTTCTTCATTCGAGAACTTCACGTGCCTTCACTTTTCCTTTCATGATTTATCCTTCAAAAACTACGGTTGTATCTTCCTTTCACTAACATATCTCTATGATATGATCTCTTTCAACTTTGATGGTTCCTTATACTGGCTGGAACAATTCTGCAACATATAATCTTTGGCTATGGCCCATTCTTTAAATTTTGTTATCTTTTCTTTTGTGAATTCCACCGCTTAGACAACATCAATTTCTTCCTTCCTTGTGTTTCCTTGACTGGAAAGTTTAAACTTCCTTTTGATGGCTATGACTTACTACAAGATATGACTCCTTTTGGACTATGAATTTACTTCTCAATTTTACAATACTATCTTCACCTCTTTTCTTTGGCAGGATCCTCTATGATCTCCCCCTATTTGTTTGTGATTTCACTTCACCTCAGCTGCGGCTGACATTTCAATGATCTTCAAAATCTCTCTTCTTAAATTATCTTCAATGCTACTTCAATGTTGAGAAAGTTTCTAGAGTAGTTGGGATTACATTTTCCAACATCTCCCCCTTAATGACAACTAGAAATTCTGATTTCTTTCTTGGTCTCTTTCACTAATGCTTCGACATCTACAATCTTCAATCTTCAACTTCTAGGAATCAAACCTAGGAAATCCCATTTTGTTGTTGGGATGCTCTACCCATGAGATCTGGCCCTTTCTGGTGACTAGTCGATTGTAGGTTCAGGTTTGATGTACTTGTTTTATCTACACCTCCCATAGAGTCACACTGCTGGTGATTGGGGATCCTAGCTTAAATTGGCTCTGTTGGCCTTATTCAAAAACCTTGTAGACAAGTGGTTTTAGATGACCACAAACTCACATACTTGTGGTTTCAGATTACCATGAACTCATTGACAAAGATTGGCAAGAGGGATGACTTCCTCCCTTTGAGCTACACTGCTTGGTGCTCAAAGATCCTAACATCAGTGGGCTTTCACTAGCCTCATACAAACACATAATGCTATTGCATTCAACTATATTATTTCCTTACCAATTTTTAGCTTCACTTGTCTATCCTCTTTTGATCTTCTAATCGTTTAATAGCTCCTCTTTCATATCTCACCGACCCTTCCATTCCTCCTTTCATAGTTAGTAATCCTTTCAAACACCAACTTCTCTGGTCGCTTCAACAATATCCTAATGGCCGTGGTTCCTCCAAACTGCTACAACACTCTCTTGCTAGGTGACTTCTTGTCGACGTCTTTTTTGACAAATTCAAACTCTCTTTGTTTGCACACCAATCCCTCAGCTGGGAGCTCATTATCTTTCTGTGGAGATCTTCATATCTATGACACTTTCATTCACTTGGGCATAATCTAAGTCCTCGAATATCTTTAATAGCTTATGCTCTTTTTAACAAACTTTCTTTAACCTGAACTCTACTGATCTTTCTTTGTCAGCTTCTACCAACTGCTATAGCAGTGATCTTCAAACAAGTGATCTATTCCTATGGTGGTTTCAACCCTCTCAACACATTCCTTCAAAACTTCTCTTAGATCTGCCATGACATCTTAAATTAACAACACTAAACAAACAATCTTCTTTTAGAATACAATCTCATTAGTGTCTCCATTTCCTATGATCTTTTGTGGGTGCAGAGATTTTGAATTTTCTTTGTTGAAAATGACTCTTCTCAAATTTGCAACTTTTTCTTGCTTCTTTTCACTAAGATCTCCATCTTCAAATATACAGAGACATTTAGAACTTGACACACCAACTTTTCATTGACACAGCGATCTTCACTTTACAAGAAACATGTGATTTGGTTTTCCTTCACTCATGGGACTGATGACAAAAAAATTCTTTCTTTGGGCTCCTTCAATGGTGATGTCAACTGTTGTAAACTCTGCTTCAATATTTTTGCTAGTATGTCTGCTTGTACATGGTGGAAGTAGCTAGCGGCTTCTTAAATCTACCTCTCTTTTTATCTCAGCACAACAAACTTGAGAAATCTCCTCCTTCATTGATTGCTCTTTTCTAAAGTTCTTCTGCACATCAGCTATGACTGGCTTGATAATGGAATAATCTCATTCAACCTTCACCATTCTTCAACAATGATCTTCCTGTGACAAACCCAAATGATCGACTTGGATCTGATACCAATTTGAAATAAGCAAGAGAAATAAAAAAGAGAAGATAATGAATGCTACTGCAAAGAAATCAGATTTCTTATTCATCACACTATAAATAGTTTACATTGCCTCTATTTATAGAGGATTTCATGCATAGCATTCTCCTAAGAGATACAAATAAAATAGAACACTACAACAAAATCCTATGAGATGTGGAGAACAACTTAGGCGATGTGGAGAATGGACTAGAAAATGTATAGGATATAGTTTGACAACAAACTAACAAACTTGACAATGAATGGGTAAACTCTCAGTTTAGTTTCAATTGCATGTATATGTGGGAAACAACTATTTCAACCGATGGACAACAAACTTTAGTTCTATTACAACTAATAGAACATGTGGGAGAAATTACATTCCAACATCAAGTCAATTCTCTTTTGATTTTGTAGTGGCTGCAAACAGGAACAGGAGGAAAGAAAGATGTTCATAGAATAATGTGCCTTAGTGAGTGCAAAGAATAAATGATCGACAATTATGCAAATCAGCCTATTGATCTCAAAATATTTTGGGCATATAGCATAAAATTCATTATAATTTTTTTGTGATCAAGAGAATAAATTACATAGCTGGGCTCATATACATGTAGTTTGTTCTATAGATGTACCAAACAAGATTAATTTTAGAATCCATTGGTAGGAGAAAACAGAGAAAACAAACAAAAATAAAACCACATTTAATAGATTTGAAATTTTATATTGATTAAAAGAAACATAATTATAAAGATTTTCCTGAGTTGTTGTTCATTCTTCCTACTACCATTACATGAATTCTTACTACTTTTCTTTCACTAAACACTTCTTACGAACACTATTACAGATGTCTTACATTACAGAGATTCAAATCTTTCATAAATAGACAACCATTCATACATAAGTCTATTTCATTCATTCTCAGATCTGTTGCTCCTTCACAGACATCAACACACTACCATTCTTTCTTACAGCTTTGTGGAGCTGGACTCCACTTGGGAGTGCATACTAAAATGTAGACTCGGCAATATATAGAATATTAAGCATATACAAACAAATAACAAACATAAAATAATATATTTTAAACAACCCACAAAACATATGAAGCCTGTGAGGATTTAATATGATGTCCTTTCAAATTTTTTCAAATCTTACTTCAAAATCTTTCTTCTTAATTCATCTTCAATGCTGATACTGATTGAGATCCAATGTTGATAGAGAGATTGACATATAGGTAGCAATTGTAGTTTCCAAAGCACATAAAATTAACAATTGACATAAACAACAAAACACAAACACAAAATTCTTTTACACAAACACAAATATTTATTCATGCAACCTGATTACATCATGCCTCGATAGAGGACTGCCTTAGACTTCATTATTCTCATTATAGGCTGTATATTTCAAAGCACAATAAGACATTATTTAATAGAGGTTGTAGCCTCTTTTCATCACATCTATCATGCATGCATTAGTTTCAGTTAAATGACAAATAAAACTGAAATAGATAGGATGGTAGTGCATGGCATGATCAATGCATTGCATGGAGTGAGGCTCATGCATCACTTCCCAACAACAATCATGCATGGACGCTAAAAGAACCTGAATCTTATATCAATTGTTAGAATGAATTGGTAGGAGAAAACAAAGAAAACAAACATAAATAGAACCACAAGTAGATTTGAAATTTTATATTGATAAAAAAAAACATTACAAATATTTTCTTGAGCTATTGCTCATTCTTCATACTTCCATTACATTGATTTTTATTTCTTCTCTTTAACTAAACACTTCTTACAAACACTATTAAAAACTTCTTAAATTAGAGGGTTTTTGACTTTTTCATAAACAAACAACCATTCATACATAACACTATTTCATCCATTCTTAGAGCCACTACTCCTTAACAAGCATTAACACACTACCATTATTCCTCCTTATAGCTCTGCAGAGCTGGAATCCAATTGGGAGTGCATACTAAAATGTAGACTAAAAAATATATCGAATACTAAGCATATATGAGAGACAAAGAACAAACATAAAATAATATATTTTAAACTACCCACAAAACGTGTGAAGCTCGTGAATAGTTAATATGAAGTCCTTTCATATCCTTTTAGATCTTACTTTAAAATGTTTTTTCTTAATTTGTCTTCAATGTTGATATGGATACTGACATGGAGGCAACAATCAGGCATGGACTCTCAAAGAACTTGGCTTTAATATCAATTGTTAAGAATGCAATGGTAGGAGAAAACAGAGAAAACAAACAAAAATAGGACCATGAGTAGATTTGAAATTTGATATTGATAAGAAGAAACATTACAAATATTTTCTTGTGCTACTGCTCATTCTTCATACTACCATTACATCGATTGTTATTGATTCTCTTTCACTAAACACTTCTTACAAACACTATTATAGACTTTGTACATTGCAGAGTTTTGGCTCTTTCATAAACAAACAACCATTCATACATAACAACATTTCACCTATTCTTAGGGTTGCTGCTCCTTAACAGGCATCAACACACAATTTTTTTTGGTTGCAAGTTTAAGAAAAACTTCTAGCAATTCATTTTACTTACATTATAACAAGAGTAGTTTTAATACATTGATGTTAGATGTGGGAAGCTAGCATTTTAAGGCCCATTAGCAAAAATGTGTAATGTTGTAAACATTGCTGCTAATGGGCCTTAAAATGTTACCTTCCTCCATCTAACATCAATGTATTAAAGCTACTCAATTATAATGTTTAAGTAAAATGCAATGTTGGAAGTTGTTCTTAAACTTGCCCAAAAATAAAAGGAAAGAAGAGGGGGAAGATAAGAAAAAACAATTTTCAAATCAATCATTTAAACACCATTACAGAGCATTCATACATAGACAGCTACAAACATCTTCTGAACCATTGCTCATCGATACAAACTCCATTACATTTATTCATCAGACTATCGCTAAAGCTTCTACTCCTAGACAAACACATAATTACATTCTTCTTACATTATAGAATTTCAGCTCTTTCATACACACAGACATGTTGATACCATTACATTCATTCTTACTACTATTAGAGCTACTGCTCCTTGAAAGACACATACATCTGCATACTTCTTATAGCTTTTTCGGAGCTAGACTCTTGAGAGTAGATAACAAAATGAAGTTTCAACGATATATAGAGTTAAGCATCCATGAACGGACATAGGATTGAACATAAAATAATATATTACGTAACACCCAGAAAACATGTGAAACTTTCGTAGGAGTTAATGTGATATCTTATCAAATATTTTCAAATCTTTCCCAAAATTTATCTTTTTTGATTTGTCTTCAATATTGATTCAATGCTAATACGGAGGCTGAGATGGAGAAGACATGACAAACATAAGTAGCAATGAATGCATCCATTTTACACATTATTCATTGTTTATGCATCTCATCCTACATGAGGGTCAAACCATGGGAATATGGAGTGATCATTTAAGGATAAAAGATATGGATGATAATGGAAACATTATGCCTGCACAAATGTGGATTGCGATTCGGGACAATAGATGTGTTAGATCATATTATTTGTAATTCGAAGAATATTTTGTAAGACCACTTTACAAGCTTCTTGGTCATCCTTGTGACTAGAATTTTTCATTAGAAATAAAGAAGTATCTTTGACCTAAAGATAAGGATTAAAGAGGAAGACTAGACCATAACTAGGGAGACTGGTATGCTTATGATGATTGTACTAAGATCCAGATGCATTATTTTGAAGGAACCCCATTTCTCTTGCCAAAGATAGTTCCAGATAGGATAGCATACTTGTAAATTGTTAGGTAGATGGATTATTCAGGTTTTATGCATGTAAAATGCTATGAAAAATAGTCAATCATACCAGGTACACTTTTCTTTAGTGATTTTTCTATTGTTTCTAATAAAGGATACAAACTTGTTGACAACAAATTAGAACATTATAATTTTCCGAAGGGAATTGAGAGAAAGTGATTTGATCCTAAATAGTTTATCAATAATGTCATATTGAAACAAAAGATACAAAGATATCAACATGTGCTCCTTAGAGGGGATGACCTAATCAGGAATGCTGATGAACATCATGCAACGAGAAGAAGAGATGTATACAATAAAAATTCACTATACACAAGTTCTTTCCATGAGGTTGAGGATCCTATGGAAAAAATTGATAAATTTCTTTTACATGAGGCCAAACTAACTAGGGATGTGCCACCTTCTATGTTCAATTGAAGAAAAAATGCTCCTCTGATAGAAGATATTATAGGGATGTAGGCTGAGAATGTAGATCCATTATACCATATCTCTCAAAATCCCGTCCCAAATGTTAGTTTCTCTCTTCATACATCTATGGCAAGTGTAAAAGAAAATTAAGATGAAGTTGAATGTGTACAAATAACTAAACTTGTTATTGAAAAGTATGAGCCCCCACCAAAAATAAATGTAGTTGTGCTAAAATATTCAAATAATCTTTCAGATAATGTTAGGCATCATGCAATTCAAAAATTTGTTTCTAATGATTCTTTTGTTTAGTCTCCAAAATTTAGATCATTTTTTATGAATATAAAAGAAAGTTTATAAGAGAAAAGATTAAGGTTATTACTCCTGAGATAGAATTAGAAGCCCTAAAGGAGTTGTAGGAGGAAGTAGATAAAGAAATGGAAAATATTACTCTAGAGAAAGGATGAGAATTAATACAAGAGGCTGGTGTTATGCTCCTATCAGGGGGGATATAAGTTCTATAATTATATTTGATAGCTTCAGGAGGAGTCAAAATAAAACCCTAAATTTGAGCACAGGAGTGTATAAAATTTACACGGGGTTAGGATATAATCCTGATAATCAAAATCTTCATATTTGGGCTCTATATCCACTGAAGAAGAGGCCAACAATTATTGATGACCCAAACAAATTCTTTGGTCATCTTCTTGTTCATAGAGTTGGAGATACTAATCCAATTGAGATGAATGACCTAAACATTAATGTTTCCAAGTTTACTAAAGCCCAAATTGAGAAGTTGATGAAGGAAAATAAAAAATATGCTTCTAAAAATGAAAATTTAATACATGATGGAAACATAAAGTTGATAAGATTAAGAAGAAATGTGAAAAATTGGATGAATAAATGAAGACTATTAAGTTCAAGATCATTTCATAACTAATAAGAAGGAGGTTTGAAAAGGCACTTATAAAAGCTGACAGATTTTGGATAGCTTACACTAAAACCTACACTACAGTCCAAGAACACAATAGATTACAACATAGAATGATGGAGAAAAGGGAATCTTAGCTAATAACTAAATAATATATTGATGGTCAAATACTTAAGTTGTGTGACCTACTGGTTGATATGCAAAATCAATTTCATAATGTGCTTACATAAGAGCTTGGTGACTTTGATCAACCATTGGATATGCCTTTTCCTAATTTCTTCAATGATATAGGTGATCTTATGGAACAAAGTGTATGAAAGGATGAATTGGCTCAGTTGTTTCCTCGAGCCCTCAACCTGGTAAACAATGAATTGATGGTGGTAAACATCACACATTTACAACTAGAAGGAATGTTTTCTTTGGATTTCTCTATAAAGGACCTAATTTCCACCACTAATACGTACCCTAGGAAAAGATATATTGAACATATTTCTTGCTTGAACATGCTTGTTGCACAAGCGGTGTAGAGACAGAGAGCCTCGTTGGATCGTGAAGATGAAGATTGCTATATTTTTTATGTTTTAAAAAACTTTCAATTATGTGTTAAAAGTAAATAACACAGATGAACAGTTGTGTCACTTAAAATGTAATGGTCTATAGCTTCGATGCTTCCTTCATTTTGTATAAGAAGGAAACTAGGACCAAAGAAAAAGATATAGATAGGATAGAATAGAATAGGAGGTGATAATAAAATATCATTTTTTTGAAAGGAAAGGACTTTTGATACATATTGTAATATCTTTTGAAGCAAATTAGTGGAGAAGAAGATATAATTTGGTGACCCAACTTTTTGTTTCAATTTTATATTATTATTACTGTGTATGATTGTGTGGTTGTCTCCAATTTGATATTCCCTTGTGTAGTAACAAAAAAGGTATCCCTTTTCCTTACTTAATTTGGGGATAATTGACTTAATTGTACTTTGGATTAATGTTGTAATATGTTGCACACATTCACATTAATCTAGACCCCCTTTTTAAACTAAATGTACTTAAGTTGTACCTTGTTAAAGTGTTGTAATTTTTTGTAACACACTTTCACACTTTTCTAGGGTTTCATTAATTAAAGGTGGTTAATTAGAGTTAATTAGCCCCTTTAATTCAAACTTAAGCCTTATTTATGACACCTCCTGAAGATCTATCCCAACACCCATAATTTAAATTACATAACATCTAATTGGGAAAAATCAAGGTTCTAGAAATTGGTGCTAGGACCCAGTCACCCTAGGTGGAAAATGGATCCTCCCTCTATAGGACCCCCCTTTATCAAAATATTTCAAATGGGGTTTTAGTGATCTTTCATTCCCTGAAGGCAAGGTCTTGGAAAATAGTGCCAAGACCCATTCACCCTAGGTGGCGAATGGGTCATCCCTTAATGAGGACCTCCTTTTTGAATTTCATTCTAGTGGGAATTTAATAATGTTTGTTTCCAAATCAGGTGTTGGCTTGAATTGCTTGAATTTCAGGGTTAATCTCTAAATTTAGTATAAATAAGGGATTGATTCTCATTGTTTCACCTAGCAACTTGAGAGAGAATCCTTATCGTAAGTTTGAGTATTTGAGAGCATTCAAGAAGACATTTGAGGGAAGATTTGTAGACACCCAAAATTTTCCATGTCATAACATTACATAGTTGATACATGACCTTATAAGAAATCTTGTAATATTTACCCTAGGTCATTACATTATCCAACTTATCCCATTTATTCCACTTAATCACCTTCCCAATTAATTAAATAAATCTCATTTATTTAATTAATTCCCCTTCACATGTCTCAAAATAATTCAAATTAAATATTTGAATTCATCCCTCGCTTATTACCACTTTGCAACATGTACCATTTGACTACAACTTTTCACATGCACAAATAATTTAAATAATTTAATTATTGAAATTATAAGATTCCCACTCACATCTTATTTTAGCCCCATTATTGTGCATCAAAGGCATCTTTTCTCTCCAAAATAAATAAAAGAATCCCACTTATTCCCTCAGATCCTAATTTTAGCCTCATGTCATAACCCACTTAATGTGTGTCATAAGCATTAAAATCAACTTTTGATCCGAGCCATACACATCACACAATTGACTTTTAATTTTAGCCATCAAATCGAATCAAATTTTTCCTATAAATCTAGCCTCACACAACCCATTTAAATGGAATCTTCTTCTAGTATCCACACTCTGCCAAAATTTCCTCTAATCTTCTCATCTATCTATCTATTTTTCCTTTATCATCTCCATCTTATCGGTATGTTGCAAAAATGAGCAATCAACATCAACATATCAAATCATTCAATCCTTCAAAATATTACATGCTTATGTGAGGTGGAGAAGAGCAATGCAGATAAATAAAATCTATCTTGGAGATCAATTTGTTTTGCTTTCTTGTTTTCATTTCATGCTAGTTTGTGCTTCATTATGCTTGTTAGGGTTTCATTATTGATGTTTATGATTTTTCCCTAAGATAATTTTCCCTAACTACATTGGTGAACCTGACATGAATCCTTTGATCTAGGTTGATTTTTTGTAGGTTTCATTAACTTTTTGTTGCAGATTTATGTGATTTTTGAACAAAACCCCAGGTTTACAAATTTCTTCATATCTTCCAAACGGCTACAATTTTTTCTAAACTATTTTCACAAAAACTTTCCCATAATCTAAGGAAGCTACATCAGAAAAATTGATGGTTTATCTCTATTTTTGTAGGGGTTATCATGATTTTATGTTTTTTCATAAAATTAATTTTATGGGTGCAAATAAAAAAAAATAGAATTTTTTTACATTTTTGGAAAGCTCCTGAAATTATAATGGGGGTCTATGTTTTAAAAATTTAATTTTGAGGTGAAATACAATGCAAAAAAAAAATCTTTTTCTTTTGTAGGATTTTCATAAATCCACATTTTTGGGATCAAAATAGGAAATTTTTTTGACGTCTTTACATTTTTGGAAAGCTCTCAGAAAATTAGTAGGGGTCTGTTCTTTTATTTTTAATTTTTCAGATCAATAATGCCTTCAAATAATTGAATCAAATTCGGCTATGTTAAAAACATGTATCTGAAATTGCAATTTTTTGATGAGTTAAACTTTTTTTTTAATGGCTGCATTATAATATCATTTTCTGATTTTGTAGGTGAATCTAAGGAGATGGAACAACATTGGAATCGACATCTACATCAGATTTAAGGATGAAAACAATTAGGTGTACACATTCCATCTCTCATCTCTAATCATTGCTTGTCAACAAACTTCAATTTGGAGCTTACAAAAAACAACTTGTTTGATGACACACTTGGATTTTGGGCTTAAAAAGAACATCTTGTTTGCTTTCATATTATTGAAATTGGGTTAAAACAAACAACTATCTTCTTACACATTTAACTTTGGGATCTAAAGAGAACAAGTGCTTGAACTTTTTTGCACACATTTCAATTTTCTAAAGGGAAATTAACAACTACGAGTGTGAATCAAGTGCGTGTGTGATAAAAAAACACCTCACTTGGTTCACTTTTGTCATACCATTCTTAGGAGGCCTGCTTGGAGACGCACTAATCCAAGGGAAGACCTCAATCAAGAGGTGAATCAAAAGACATCCTCCTTTGAGAGTTGAAATTAGGGAAAACTTTAGTGGCAAATCTTCACCAATTGGAAAATTCTAGGAATCAACCAAGTCGAAATTGGAAAATTTCTCACCCAATAGGGTGTCCAAATCACCCAAAATTTTCAAACTATAGGTCCAATGCATGTCCATTTTCCAATGAGTTTTTTTATGAGGCATATTTAAGCAAGAAATTCACCATTGTCAAACTACACGTTTCAATTGGACAGACTAATATTTTCACCTGGAATCCCTAAAGCATTTAATAAAACACCTACATATTCACCAATACTATTAAAACAACATTGTATCAGGACCCATTTCGCCAATTAAAATTTACAAATAGTTGCTTGTGAAGACCCATTTCAACAATTAAAATTTATAAATAGTTTCTTATGAGGACCCATTTCGCCAATAACATTAAAAAATAATTACATTTGAGGACACATTTCGCCTTGAAAATTACAACGTATTGTTGTATAAGCATGGGGGATTCACCAAAATTTTAATATACCATTTAAAAATCCCACATAATTCGCCAAATATGGAATCATGGATTGATATAAATACAATCGAAAGTGTCATTTATTCCTACACATTTTGTTTAGTTCTGAGGTTCTACTTCTCGATTCGGAAGTTAGCAAAAGCCAAAAACATAGACTTAAATGTGAGTGGTCATTTCTTCATAGTGTTATTAGTTATAATAATAAGTTTTCTTTATCTCTTTTCCACTTTTGCTTCAGCCTTAAAGATGATATTGAGTAGGGAATGAGATCTATATTATTATTCTCTGTCCTTAAACAAGAAGACATTTTTTTCCATTTTTTATTCGAAGTGAGAGATGAATATGTCAAGTGAATTAGAGATCAATATGTCGAGCGACTCAAGTAACAAGGGTAAGACTCTTGCCACTCCTCAGGGTGGAGAAGAGACTCCTGCCACTCCTTAGGGTGGTGAAGAGATTGGGTGGCCATCAAAATTCCAAAAACTTAGATGTACCATACAGTCTTACTTTGGAATTGCCAAAGCTTCTAATCCATCAGGTCAAGATGGAGCTACATCATCAACTCTTCCACCAAATATTGGTAGTATTCACAATACCTCATCGCCACTGGAAGGTCAAGTTGATATTGTCATTGATTTAAATCAAAATGTATCAAATCAGGATGGAAATACCATATAAGATGTTCCAAGGGATACCCTAGGCTTAGTTAGCCAAAATGAGATAATTGAATTGCATGAGGATGATGATGTTGGTAGCAAGAAAAGGAAAAACAAACCAAAAAGGGGGCGTGAGTGGGAAATAACAAGGAATTTTCAACTTTGTTGGTTGTAAAAGTACCCATTCATGGTACCAGTGGGGATTGACAATGCAAATGATATTGAAAAGGAAACATTGGCCAAATGTAAGATTTGTAGTTGGAAATGTGGAAGAGCCAAGACGTTGCAACTAAAGATTGACACTATAGAAAATCATATCAATAAAGTTTATGAAAAACAAATCATAGATGAAAAGGAACAATTAGTCATACAATGGAAATAAAAGGAAGAATGTCTTCATGTTAGGTATATTGCAAATTATGAAGAGTATGAAAAAAGAATGTTGAACATTGCTGCATGTAAAGGTACACTTGAGGCTCAATTCGAAAAAGCAATGGAAGTAGCAAATATGTCAAAAACTGTTCAGATGAGTGTTGTTTTTCATATTTTGTCCAGAGGGCGTCCTATGACAGACTACCCAGAATATTTTGGTTTATTATTTTTTTGAACGTTCCTCACTATCCCTTGTCACATTGGTCAATAAATTTTGGATGGGAATGGGAAAATTGTCTTGCTATAGTTGAAAATTAATATTTAAAGGAGAAAGTAAAAGAGTCAAATTTCATTGCATTATATTTAGATGAAGTTACTGTGGTGGACAATACTTCTTGGGTCTGTATGCATTTGTATACTATAGAACAACATGTTCGCCAAGCTCATATTCTCTGTGTTCATAAAATGAGGAACAATTCAACATCGCAAAACATATTTGAACTAGTCAAAAAATATTTGAATGAAATTGCAGGTATGGATGATTTGACAATTGCCAAAAAGTTGGTGTGTGTAAGAGTTGATGGAGCTATAGTGATGCAAGGCCGAAGGACCGGTGTTTGCACAAAGTTACAAACTACTTATGCACCATACATGCTTGGCATTTACTGCATGGCCCACAAAATGAATTTAGCATTCAAAATTGTAAGAAAGTTTCCTATAGTATCAAAAGTTGAAAGTCTATTATGTGAGATCCACACATACTTCTGCCGAAGTTCTAAACGTTTTGTAGAATTTCAAAATTTTGTTGAGGGAATAACACTAGGAAACAAGCTTCTCTCAAGGATGTCGATACCAGATAGATCTCCTTGTATGGACCAGTGCAATGAGTTCTTTCAGAATATCAATCCTTGATTGGAGTGATGTACGAGCATCACATCATAGTAGACAAAGCTCTTGACCTCTTACATAGGTTAAGTGATATAGAGACACTCTTGAATTTAGTTAGTCTTCTCCCCATGCTGGATGAGGTGAAAAATCTTGTGAAGAAAGCCCAAGACAAAACTATGTATATTAATGAATATTCCAATCTACGTAAACATACATGCTTGGCCCTCGATCATCTATATCTAGAGCTAAAACAAGATGGCCCAAATTATTTCATGTGGCAGAAAACTACTGATTTGAATAATCCTAATAATTATTTACAATTTAATGCAAGTAGAAACTTATGTATCTGTGTACGATGATATGAGATACCAATGTACCATTATAAGACAACCAGTCGCTCTAGCAGAGAAGTAGTTGTTAAGGAGGAAAAGTTTAAAGGCATTGTTAAATCTATTGGTGATAATTTGAAGGAAATTGAAAAATATCTTTCCTCAGAGATACGTGAAAGATTCCCTTGACATTAAATAATTGAAGCCATGGGTATTGTGTATCCTCAATTTTGGGAAAATTGAGAGAACACAAAATATTTTCATGATCAAGTAAAAATCTTAATGAAATAATTTTTGAAAAGTGTAACATATGATGAGAAGAAAATAGAAGGAATTTTAAATGAAGCTAAGCTTCGAAAATAATCTGGGAGATTTGCAACAGCTATGAGGGACTAGTATAAATCCATTGGCAAGGAGAAGGTCTTTGAACTGGGATCAATAAAAAACGTTTGGAAAAACTTAGGTCAGAGTGAAATATTGCATGGTTCGATATCAAAATATTTCAAACTTGTTGATTTATGTCAAACAATGATATTGGGGTCAGTGGAGGATGAGATATTTTTCAGTACATTAGGGTTTTTGAAATCAAATTTAAGAAACAAACTAGACAAGAATTTGGAAAATTGCTTGAGGTTGAAAGGAATTGTGTATAATGTCTC
Source organism: Sequoia sempervirens (assembly GCA_007258455.2). NCBI lineage: Eukaryota > Viridiplantae > Streptophyta > Pinopsida > Cupressales > Cupressaceae > Sequoia > Sequoia sempervirens. The sequence goes on along the minus strand of VDFB02271358.1, from coordinate 251,172,999 downwards.
TAATTTTCCTTTTGAAAGGGCATTCACAATTTGGAGGTCCACATGTGAAAGAAGAAGGAACGGGTTATGCAACACTCCAATTCCAAATGTGGGTACTGGTGGTAGTGGTAGTGGGACTGCAATAGATGAAATTGACACAAATCACACAATGAATGTTGAATTTGAGACACAGGCTGAAGAAAATGAAGAGCAAACTTGGAATCAAATTCAATACAACTCTTTTACTTTATCTGATGATGAACATCAGTTTGAGGACCCTGACTCCATTTGGGAAATGGAAGAGAATTAGCGGCTTTGAGGTATTTATACTGCACTTCATGGATCAGTTTCCATTGTTCCATACTATAGTTGATGATATTTTATATTGTATTCAATGAAATTGTGAGTCATTGCACTTCATGATATTTTATTTTATATTGCACTTCATGAATTATATTCCAAAGTCAAATTGTAGTTGATGAAATTTTATGTTGTATTAAATAAAATTGTGATATTTTATATTTTATATTAGTTCGCACATAGCATTCAATGAGGTGTCAGATGACGATACCTTTGAAAGGCAAGATAAGTTCATAATGTCATGTGGTTGCTGAAACTTGGAACCTTAGAACTAAAGTCTAAAGTTTAGAAGTTTTCGAAACCTCTGACCCACTGGTACCGACTAGAAAGATGAGCAAGAAATACTTGCAACTCAACAAAGTGAACCATCAACCAAATCGGCGAATTGGGAAGTTATGAAAATTTAGAACTCCGTGAGAAGGTTATAAAACTCTGAGGACTAGTGACTAAGCCTTTTTTGCTCTCTTATTTTGAGTCTATCATCTCTCCAACTATAACATTTTACATGAATTATTAATGAAATCTAATCAATGATCTTTCATTAATCTTCTTTGTCATTAATATTATGTAATATGCATTGATGTATGTTTTAATTCTGGCTCTAGTTTAATGAACCAGTTAAAGTGCCTTGATTAAATCATTAAAGCATGAATTCATATAAATTTTTAGTGGATCTACTAAGTAGTCATGGAGATTGAGTATTGATGTGTGAATTGTAATGCAATTTCACTAAGATTATGGATGCCTAGAATTAAAATCACCTTATAGTTCATATTTTAATTGTGTTAAAAGTAAAACTTGAGCATGTACTCAGCGATTCATCACTCAACTCAATGCTTATTAGATTAATAACATATTAACAATAGTATTAGTAGCATATACAACAATGAACATCAAAAATTGTTTAAAGTGTACCTAGAATTTGAAACCACTACCAGACTTTTTCTTCAAATGATATAATAAATAATATAGATAATTGAACATCAACACATTACTGAAGTTTGAATTTTAGATTTTAAATTGATTATCACATGAAGGAATACATAGAGGCATTTGCAATGCAAAATATTTCTCAAAGACAACTCTGCACAGAGCCGAGTTGGAACTTGGAAACTCATATTATCAAAAATTAAATCACTGCATCACCTTTTCTAGCAACTTCCACTCTTCAGGTGTAGGAATTGTCATTTGTTCTAACTGATGTTGTTTGACTTGAAGATTTTTTAACAATTCATGATTCAAATTGGAACCTATCTTTGATTCTTTAGTCAATTTTTCATTCAGGGTTAGCAATGGTTTGATTGAATCCAAATAGGTCACCACATCTGGGTTCTGAGGAAGCTGGTCCAAATCAATCTTCCTTGCATCCTCCATCTTCTTTTTGAAATCATTCTTTCCAATGAATCGCTCATTTGTGTCAAAAGCCTCTGGAAAACTAAGTTCTATGAATTTCCTTACCTTTTCATCCACCTTCTTCATTGTGTCTGCAACCAAATGCAAATATTCCCCTATTTCATGCATTCTCAAACACTTTTCAATGATAGATGACAACGTCATTGATGTAGCAAGCCGATTAGTAATCCCTTTTGATTTCAAAACATTGTCACTCGCTTTGTAGACTATTTTTTGAATTTTATTTGTTGATTTCTATAATTCCAACACATTTTTGTTGTCCATTAAATATTTGTTGAGCTTATTATGATGTCTGATAGAACCAATCAATTGAAACATGTCACACAAATGATCAATCCCTTGCATTATTTCATCCCATATCTTTTGTTTCATATGCCTCAGTGTTTCTCTACAAAATGAAGATAACTTATTTTGACAAGACTTAATTTCGGGTATGTGTAGGATCATCATGGAAAAAATAGGCCCTTAAGTGGCAATGAAAATTCAGAAAAATCAGAGTTATGCAACTTGATGCAAAAATTTAAATAAGTTATCTATATTATTTCAAAAATATGTAAGAATAGAATCTGTGGCAAATTGAATGTAGTTTCTAAACTACTAGGTTTATTTTTCTAAAAAAGAAAATCTATTTGGTGAAAAATTGAAATTTCAATGTAGTAGTACTTAAATTTCAGGGAAAAAATAAAAATTAGGTGTCTGTCTGACCACCCTAACCATAATAAAATCATAATATTTTTTTATAATATTTTAGATATAAGTAGATGACTCGTCCAAATGTGATGCATATTTTTTGTATTTTTTTTCCAAGTAAATAATTAATTATGAATTTTTAATTTCAACCTTAAAAATATAAAAACTCGTATGTTTGACCACCTTAACTTGGTCAAAACTTCATGAAATTCAAATTTTTTTCTCTTAATCCTATCGTATGCGAAGCAAAAAATGTGAGGCATGTTTTGGATTCAAAAAATGTGATACCATTTGAAAGTTATAATTTTTTTTCAATCAGGCTATCAATCAAGACTTTAGTCGTAATTCTAATAGAAAATGAATAATAATTATTTAGTAGATTCAAGCTAAAGTATAATTTATATTGGTGGAAAGCTGAGAAGCTCCTTTACAAACCCTTTTCGTTTCATCAATTTAGAGTAAAAAAAAATCGTCAGCCATATGCACAAAGTCTGGAAAAGCAAGGTAAGTTGTTAAACACATTTTTTGTGTTGACTTCTTAAGATTGGCAGATCTGAACCAAAATCCAAAGCAAGCCCGAGCCTAATCCCTAGGCATTAATTTTGTGTCAGAAATATCGAATATTTGATTCAAATTGGATATCTAATTTGGATCGGATATCCGATTTAAATCCGATATCCGATATGTTCTATATAGAGTTGCAAAAATGTTATAAAATTTATAATATATGATTTAAAAAATGCAATAAAGTTTATAATTTAATATATAATATACAATATAATTTATAATGTAATATATAATATACAATTTATGATAATATCTTACCGAATTATGTATTTAATATATAATATATTATATTATTATGTATAATATTTCAATATTTTTGTTAATGTATAAATATTTAAATATATATATTACTAATATATAAAATATTTAAATATTATCTCTTTCCCTCTCTCTCTCTCCATCTCTCTCTCTCCCAAGTCTCTCAATCACTCGTATCTCTCTCCCCTCTACCCTCTATCTCTCTCTAACTCCCTCCCTCTCTTTCATTGACTCCCTCTCTTTCTCTCCCCTCTATCCTTAACCCTAAACCCTAAACCCTTAACCCTGAAACCCTCTACCCTCTACTCTCTCTCTCTCTCTCAGGTATCTCTTTCCTAACCCCCGCTCCCTCTCTCAGGTCTCTCTCCCACTCTATCGCACCCTCTCCCACTCTCTCCCATCCTCTAACCAACTCTTTCCCACTCTCCCAC
>VDFB02271358.1:251083480-251168634 GCA_007258455.2 Sequoia sempervirens | reverse complement strand
GTCACTCTCTCAAACACTCACTCCATCTCTCTCCCCTATACCCTTAACCCTAAAACACTAAACTCTTATAACCCTCTACCATAAACCATTAACGCTTAAACCCTCTACCATATACCCTAAACCCTAAACCTTTAACCCTTAAACCCTCTACCATCTACCATTAACCCTTAGGTCTATGTGTACACAAATCAGATATCTGATTTGTAGAACTAAAATCATACCATTACAAATCATCCTAAATTTTTTTCAATTGAATCGGATATTAGATTATAATGGATATCGGATTTGTGGGCCATAGAAAATCCCCATGTGGGCTGTTTTGTGCATTCCAACGGACCCTACATTCTGTTTGTAGGCGACACACACATGGTTTCAGACAGGAAGAGACAAAATTCAACTTTTTGGAGCATCTTCTACTCAAATTTTTCATAAGAAATGATATTTTAGCATCTTTTTTGAGGTATAATGGGGAGTAGTAGTCGTTAGAAGCAAAAACGTAAGAGAAAGCTTACAAAAGAACAAATTGAAGCATATAGACAAAGAGATAGAGAAGGTCATAGGAAGAGAAGACAAGGTATGTTAAATATTGGTGAACCTAACCCCTATGGTCTTTCAAGTGAAGAGGAAATTGAAGATGTTCAAGGTGAAAATGTTGGAATTGAATATGTTGAACATGATATTCAAATTAGGAATGAAATTATTGAAATTGATAATGAAAATTATCAAGGTGAAAATGTTGGATTTGAAGATATTGAACATGATATTCAAATTGGGAATGAAAATATTGAAATTGATAATGAAAATGTTCAAGGTGAAAATGTTGGATTTGAAGATGTTGAACATGATATTGAAATTGGGAATGAAATTATTCAAATTGATATTGAAAATGTTCAAGATGAAAATGTTGGAAATGAATATTTTGAACATAATATTGAAGCAAGTGTAAATTATGTTTCACCAGATTACATGAGAAATGAAGAACCTTGTGTGGAAGAAAGACATATTCCAATTTCAAGACCTTCAAGAACCCCTAAATGGTTACTTGAATTTGATGAGAACATTATAAACAATTTTGAAGGCAAGAGGTCAACACGAACTATTCGGTTGTGGGCTAGAAGACTTTTCAACCAATATTTTAGTTATAAGACATTGGCCGAGCAATGCCAAATTTTTGTACAATTGCTACAGATGCAAAAGATGAGACCTTTGCTAGCCAAATTGAAGATTCGTGTGAACAAGAAGACTGAAAAAAATTCTATTATTGTCAAAAATATTTTTAATGCTCTCAATTCTATTGGAAAAAATAACAAGGAAAGGATAAGAGAGCTGCTCGGAGAGTCATTACAGCCGCCCTAGTAAGCCATCAATTGAAAAAGGTTCAGTTTATAAGACACACTTCTATTGATTTTGACATAAATCGTAAAACTTTGGATAGAGCACTTGCAAGAAGAGAAAGAATCGATGATCCTCTTCAAAATGATACATGGGATTTTTTCAAGAGGCTTCCATGTGTTGATAAGAAGCTAATCGATAATGTAAAGTAGGTAATTCAACAATTTTGGCATGATAACTCTAGAGTATCACCCAATGCAAAGGATGTTTTAAAGTTAAGAATTGGTAATCAAGACTATACACCACATTCTAAACATTCCTTGGAATCAAGCCAAATAATGTTGTTCAAAAAATTTATTGAAACACATAAAAATATGGAACTCTCGCAAAGGACTTTTGAGGGTTTGAAGCCATTTTATTGTGTGCCTCTTAAGATTCGTAATACTTGTTGTTGCAAATACCATGTGGAGTTTTCAATGTACCATGAGCTATTATGCTATATCTGTTCTAATTTGCACACTAATGAAATTTTGGAGGAGTGTGGTGCAATGCATCTTCCGAAATCATCAAGGGACTTGCTAGATCTATTTTTATGTTCTAGAGATGATGGTTACTTTTTCTATAGAAATGATTATTTAAATGCAAAGTGCTCACAATGTGGCGGCTTGTCAAAGTTTGTTCAATGTTTTCATGAGTTCCGAACATGCATTTGGAAAGAAGCTTGTTGAGAAAAAGAGATATGAGATAGTCAAATATACTTTGCAAAGTGGAGGTGAAGGTTCTAGATGTGAGTTGGTTACAAAAGAATACAGTGTTGCTGATTTTATTTCAGATTTTAAGGACAATCTTTTCTACAAGTATGCAAGGCATAGTCATAGGTTTCAGTGGTTGGATCAAAAATTTAGGATGTGTAAGGACTCTTTTCCAATTGGCACTATTATATTAGTGGTTGATTTTGTAGAAAACTACACATCGAAACCAAAAAATGAGGTACAATCTCAGTATTACAATTCCATTTAGATTGCTATTTTTTTCCACATAACGTTTAGACATGCACCTGATAGTACATAGGAGGATCGAAAGATAATTAGAGAGTATCATTTTTATATGAGTGATGATAGATTTCACTCGTCCGAGTATGTCCAACATTGTTTCAAGAATTTTTATGAGTTCTTGTAGGAGCATGATATAGCACTGGGCTGACATCTAATTTGGTCAGATAATTGCACATGTCAATTCAAGAATGCTCGTATGTTTTATTGGTTGAGTAGAATGCATGTAGAGATGGGTATTCCTCATATTTGGAGTTTTTTTTAAGCTGGACATGGGAAAGGGGAGCATGATGGAGAAGGTGCATGCATAAAGAGAGCTCTAGTTAAGGAGCAATTAAATATTTCAGGAGAAAAATTCAGCGATGCATGTTCTATTGTTGATTGGTGTAGGTCAGTATTGTCACAGGGAGGGACACTTGATTCAACAGTGCGTGGATTATTTTGGTTCATTGAGGAGGGTATAGTGGGAGGCATATTGGATTGTCATACAATCAAAGATTCTTCAAAGATGAATTCATTTCGAAGCTGAGATGCAGGCACATGGACCATTTGGACACGAGAGTTGGATTTTTTTTGTTAGAGTTGTATTCAGTGTGAGTGGGATCAATGCGAGTCAAGTGAGTGGGTGGATACATGGGCACCATAGTATCTAACTCCTTTATCTCAAACAATATCCATGACAAATGACACAATGGAAAGTTTAGTTGATTATGTCTTGCTTTCAGATCTACTATAGCTAGGACATATTTTTGCAGTTGTTGCACCATAGGGGAATGAAGAGAGATCATATTATTGGTTGGCTTGATGTGTGTGGGTAAATCATAAGCTAACACAACCGATGTAAGATGATTATGGTTTTGTGTATCCTATAGGTTCAGTTGTGGTTGCAGGAACTTGGTTGCAAACATACATGATTAGAAAGAATGGCATAACTACATTTGAAGACTATGAGAAACAAAAAACCATTCTCATGTATTGACACCTTGTTATAGCAACAAATTTTAAGTTGTTGAAGCATCATGCCAAACCAAAGATAAAACAACTATGGACACTTAGTAATGCTGATCATGAAGCAATATTGGATACTCTTAAGCAAAGAGATGACTCTTCAAGCACACTTGAATAACATTTTCAAGAATGGAAGGTACAATGCTTATGTTCATTATGATTAAGTTCATTAGTTTTCTTTATTTAATATTGATATTTTATATACCATTGCAATGCAGGTGTCTTTAATAGTGATATTTTGTATGCACTTTTGTGATATTTTTGGCAAGATTGATCATGGACTTGCTGCAACAATAGCTAGCTCTGATCCTTTCGAAGAGGTATGTGACAGATTAGAAAAATATAGATTGGTTATTCTAAGAATCTTTTATAGTTTACATCACCAACTCATCATCATTCAAGTTGTTTAGATTAATATAGATTTGTTAGTCTAAGCATCTTTTCTATTGTGACAATATAGATTTCTCATTTTCCCACTTTTGTGATATTCCTGGTATGATTGATCATGGACCTGCTACAACAATAGCTAGCTTTGATCCTTTCGGAGAGGTATGCGATAGATTACAACAATATAGATTGGTTATTTTAAGTGTCTTTTATAGTTTGCATTACCATCTCATCATATTTTGTGTCATTTAGAATAATATAGATTGGTTATTCTAAGAATATTTTATAGTTTGCATCACCAATTCATCATCATTCAAGTTGTTTAGATTAATATAGATTTGTTAGTCTAAGCATCTTTTCTATTGTGACAATATAGATTTCTCATTTTCCCACTTTTGTGATATTCTGCATGATTGATCATGGACCTCGCAATAATAGCCAACTTTGATCCTTTCGAGAGGTATGCAACATATTACAACAATATAGATTGGTTATTCTAAGCGCCTTTTATAGTTTGCATTAACAATCTCATCATATTTTTGTGTCATTTAGAATAATATAGATTGGTTATTCTAAGAATCTTTTATAGTTTGCATCACCAATTCATCATCATTCAAGTTGTTTAGATTAATATAGATTTGTTAGTCTAAGCATCTTTTCTATTGTGACAATATAAATTTCTCATTTTCCCACTTTTGCAATATTCCTGGCATGATTGATCATGGACTTGCTCCAACAATAGCCAAATTTGATCCTTTCAGAGAGGTATGCAATAGATTACAACAATATAGATTGGTTATTCTAAGCGTCTTTTATAGTTTTCATTACCATCTCATCATATTTTTTCATTTAGAATAATATAGATTGGTTATTCTAAGCTACCTTGATGGTTTGTACAGGTGCTTGCAGTCTAGAATGTGAACATACTACTATTGTCAAAGACTGTGCCCTGAATGCCTCCAATAGGGAAATTTTGTAAAATTTGAATTCTCAAATTGGAAACAATGTAAAATGGTCATAATGGGCATAATCTATACCTAGTGATGTTTTTTGAAATATGGGTCAAATGTCTGACATTGTATAAAGGGTGTGTTTAAAATGTAAAGGGGTTTGTATTTTGGAAACTCATAGGTTTTGTAAAGGGGTCTATTTTTTTACTTAATTGAGCTACAACCAAAGGTTTTCTTCCTAGTTATTTCCTGTTGGTATGCTTGTTTGGACCAGGTTTTGTAATATCTGCCATTTATATATAATAAATTATAGTGCCTTGCAACTTTTGCTCCTCAAATCCAACTTGGGTGAAACTTCATTTTTAGCAACTTTCATTAGGTTTTTAAGGAAATCAGTGTGGATCATTTCAATGATTAAAGTGTTAATATTTTGAGTTTTTGTCTTTACACTGCTTGCATCTGGCAACTTTTCCCTCCACTAAAAAGTCATCACCACAGGAAAACACCTCCGAGATAGAAAAAACTAAGAGAGGGTATTGTAGATGGTCCCAACACAATCCCATAGCCTTAGACAGAGATTCTATAAGCCTCACGGTCTCTAAGAAATAGCCCTTCAAAGATTGCTTCCTTTTAGCACTTTGGACTCTCAAGGGAAATCATCGGTCCAATGTAGCTCAGAGTGATTCAGCGTATTTGGGTGCAAAAGAGGACCATCCCTAGCATAAAAATACCCATCCAGACATGTTGGAATAGTCCATTTGGTCGTATGAGTTGCAGAATGAAAGTTGCACCACTTTGCAACTTTACACTACTTGCATCTGGCAACTTTTCCCTCCACTGAAAAGTCATCACCACAGGAAAACGCCTCTGAGATAGCAAAAAATGAGAGAGGTTTTTGTAGATGGTCCCAACATGATCCCATAGCCTTAGATGGAGAGTCTGTAAGCCTCACAGTCTTCGAGAAATATCCCTTCAAAGATTGATGCCTTTTAGCACTTTGGACTCTTAAGGGAAATTGTCGGTCCAATGTAGCTCAAAGTGATTCGGTGTATTTGGGTGCAAAAGAGGACCATACCTAGTGTAAATGTACCCATCCAGACGTGTTGGAACATTCTGTTTGGTCGTACAAGTTATGGAATGAAATTTGCACCACTTTGCAACTTTACACTGCTTGCATCTGGCAACTTTTCCCTCTACTAAAAAGTCATCACCACAGGAAAACACCTCTGAGATAGAAAAATTGAGAGAGATTTTGTAGATGGTCTGAACACAATCCCATAGCCTTGGATAGAGAGTCTATAAGCCTCATGGTCTCTGAGAAATATCCCTTGAAAGATTGCTGCCTTTTAGCACTTTGGACTCTTAAGGGAAATCACCGGTCCAATGTAGCTCAGAGTGATTCGGTGTATTTGGGTGCAAAATATGACCATCCCTAGCATAAAAATACCCATCCAAATGTTTTGGAACAATCTGTTTGGTCATATGAGTTGTGGAATGAAAGTTGCACCACTTTGTAACTTTACACTGCTTGCATCTGGTAACTTTTCCCTCCACTGAAAAGTCATCACCACAGGAAAACACTTTTGAGATAGCAAAAACCGAGAGAGCTTTTTGTAGATGGTCCCAACACGATCCCATAGCCTCAGATAGAGAGTCTGTAAGTATCATGGTCTCCAAGAAATATCCCTTCAAAGATTGCTTCCTTTTAGCACTTTGGACTCTTAAGGGAAACTAGTGGGCAATAGAGTTAACTTCTTCACAAACTTGGTTTGAAGTAATTTCATTATTTTTTGTACATTTAAAATGGAGTTTTAAGCCTTCCACCCTAAAAGTGACCTCTAATAGCTTCAAACACCTTAACTACCTCATTCTTATTCATTTGTTTTGCAAACAAGCATTTTCATTCCAAGAGGTTGAGCTTTCATTTTTGCTTGTTTGATTGAAAGCGAACCATGACACAAATTTATTTTTTCAAAAATTGTTCAACATCATTAAACTAAGAATTTATCACACATCTGCAGAGAAACAAAGGAGTACTACAAACTAAAACACATTACACTTTGGTTCTCACTGACTTGATGTACTCTCCAACATCTCTCTTCTCTCATGTGGAGAGTTAGAACTCCTTGGCCGTGCCTTTGCATCATTAGGAAAGATTAGCAATGCATCAAAATATCCTTTTAGATTAGCAATGTATGGAAGATTCAAAAATTATCCTTGATATTACAAAAAGTTATGAGTTGATACACTTCGCGTGAACAAGAAGACCCTAAAAGCGACCTCTAAATCACTTCAAACACCTTAGCTACCTCATTATTATTTATTTGTTTTGCAAACAACCATTTTCATTCCAAGAGGCTGAGCTTTTATTTTTTCTTTCAAAGAAAAATCTTCCTATGCCACTGTTACACTGCATAGGTAAACCAACTTTTGTATTTTGGACCTATATTAAGCTACCACTCTCAAGACCAATGTAATAATGATACAAAATAACATTTGAGACTGCAAGAAGACATCAAAATGGCTAGTGTACTAAAAAAAATCTTATGATTTTTGAAGAATGCTGATAACTCTACTCAGTTGTCTTCTCTTTTCAATATCATACAAATTGAACCATGGCATCAATAGACTCTGTATATCAAGCTACCACAATTCAAGTTTCAACGATGAATATTTATCATGCATGTTTTAAATGACATTCAATTTTATGGTGGTTTTTTTGTTTATATGATTTTATGTGATATTCTAATCGTAATTCATGCTTCTAGGCTGCACACACACACACACACACATATATAATTTTTACATGTTTTCTCCATTGTTCGGCCCCTACACCACAAGTAAATTATTGCATAGCGTGTGGAATGAGGGGGCAACAGGCCTGAGACCCCTTTAAAGTTTTTTTGAGTGCATTTAAAATGAAGTTTCAACACCTCCTCCTTCAGGTGTTCGAATACCTACTCCTTCAGGTGTTGTGACACTTATCAACAATGATGTATAGCTCACAACCGCTTGTACATAAAAATGACAAGTACATATGAAACTACCAATCTATGTCAATGTATGCATAATCAATAAAAGATCTTATAAATCTTAATTCAATCAAATTTGAGTTCAATTACCTTTCCCTTATCTAGCATTGTGCCTCCATAGTCTGGAGAACGTTGCACCTCGCTCACACTAGGTGTTTCCTACAAGCAGAGAATAAGATAAAAATATAAGTTAATATATAATTTCATTAATGACAATTCAAATGACAATCAAGTATACAATAAAAAAATCTAAATGAGTGAGTGCGAAAATACATACTGTGTGCATGTCAAGGCCAAATGAAATGGCCCTAAGGGTGCTATCAGTCACCCATGTGAGCTCCTCCTCAGAAATTAACTACTAAATAGACCATGTAAATAAATATTAGTACTTGATACTATCTCTTATTAATATTCATTTTTAAAAAAATGCAAGTTATGAATTTGCACCTTAAATGTTACCTATGTAACTATTCCAATGTCCACCTCTGTAGTAGGAGAGGACTCTATAGGGTGTGCTCCACTCCCCTACATGTGATCTACTATAATCTCCACATCCTCGATTTCATAATCAGAAGTGTCTAATGGATGCTCAGTGGGCTGTACAATAGGACCCAAGCATATCTGCTGGCACGTATTGCAAATATGTGGCACAAAAATATGTGGACCCGAGGAGGATGCTGCAGTAGCACTGGATCCATTGCCAACATCACCAAAATGTGGCTGAGCTACTGAAGAAGCATGGGAAACCAAAATACCACTCAAAGAGTGAATGGCCTGGATAGTCTGTGTGGTTGCATCCTCCGTAATATTTGGATGTTGTACTGGAGGTGGCAGAGGAAGGGGAGGAAGGGGAACATGTGGGTGCCTGACTACTCTAACTGCCCTTTGCTTATCCTGGGGAATACCTCCACCAATGCCCTAGAAGGGTTTAATGTCAAAGAAATTAACATGATGCCCTACCAAAAACTCAGCGTATAATTTTTTAAGAAAATAAAAAGGCACATCAAGATTATTGTTGAGTGGTTTATTAAAAACCATACACCAACGATCCCAAAAGTTATCTACTATGCCCCTATGCGTGCACCATTTTATAGAAAGTTTTGGTTTGTTAACATTAACTGGAAAACCAGTGTGGGGGCTAATAAATAAAGAGGCTATTTGGGATTTTGTTATTTGGAGATTTTTCACATCATCATAAGATAATCCACATGCATAATATTCTTGTTGCCCATTTTTCACCTACGGGCTAAATCAGGCAGGGGTCTATTTTTCAAGTATTCAAGGGGGCTAGATGGATTAAATTTTTCCTCAGGTCGCCAAGACAAAAGGGCTTCGGCGTGAGGTCTTGCCGATCAACCAAAGTCTCACCAAAGGAATGGAGCTTCTAGTAAAAGATAGGGGCTCGGGGGGAGGTCTTGTCAACTGCGCGGGGTCTCGGCGAAGGTTGATGCTCACGCTGTGATGTCTCACCATCAGTGAGATGTCCTACCGACAACGTAGGGTCTCGAAAAAATGTTTGGTGCTTGGTAAAAGGTTTGGCCAAACCACAGAGGTCTTGCCAAAATGGAGTGATGGTCCCAGTGCATGGTCTTGGCGAAAGGTTCGAGTTTGCTGTAATGTCTCAGCAAACAAGATGAGTCTCACCGAGGGTTCATGGTTCAGCATAGCATCTTCCCAACAAGTGAGGTCTCAATGACAAGGGCTAGCAAAGGGGAAAAGTCTCACTGATAGGGTGGAATCTTGCCAAAGTGAAACAACATCGGAAAAATGTTTTGAGCTTGGCATAAGGTCTTGCCGACTGTGATGGGTCTTGCCAAAATAGGAGGAGCTTGGTGTGATGTCTCACTGACGGGGTGAGGTCTCGCCAAAATGAAAGGGATTCCCTTCGGTGGAGGTCTTGCCAAAGACGAATGGTCAGAGCTTGCCGAGAGTTTGGTGGTTCGGGGAGACGTCTCGCTGACCGAGTGATGTCTCCCCAACAAGAAAGTAAGCTTTTGCTAAAACAAGGTAGCTTCGGCATGATGTCTTGTCGACAGTATAGGGTCTTGCCAAAATGAAGTAAGCTAGGGGAGAAGAAAGGAGCTTGCTATGAGGTCCTACCGAGAGAATTGTGTCTCGCCAATAGGGAGGTGGCTGCAGTAGGAATCATCACCGAGAGGAGGAGTTCGACAGGAGGTCAAAATGACTATGGGGAGTCTTACCGATAGCAATCAACTTGCCCATGGAAAATGCGATATTGGTATGACTTTTGCATTCGATTTGAGGTCTTGCCGACCGTCGTGTGTTGTGCCGATAGCTGCTATGAGGTGTACTCACATCTGGGAGACACGATTAGTGTCTCACCGACATGCGATTCTGATAGAGTGACCTTTGACCACCTAGGAATTCTATGTGGAGTGAGTTCAACCAAAGTAGGAGCTAAAGACAGACCATGGGCAATTTGACTGTCGTGACTATCCTTGTGAAGAAGATCAATAGAATGTGAGCGGTGGTGTCGTTTGGGGAGATCTAATGTGAAGGTCAGATATTGCTTCTCGAAGATGGTCAACTTGTAGGAGGATCTTGAGCACAGGAAAACTGAAAGGAGGAAAAGGCCACAAGTCTCCATGATAGCTGGGATCTCTGCTGGCTAAAGGCAGATTGATATTAATGGCTATTCTCTAGGGCATTCAAAGCGGCTCTGATGGAAGTTCGAGGGTGGACACATAGGCCAGAAGTTAATGCTATGGTTGCAAAAGATCAGAAGACTTCTCTTGAGGTTGATTTGTCACCAACATGGAGAGTAGGGATACACTTGAATGCAACATTAACTTCATTAAATGATCTAGGGGCAGATCTTTATGAACGCGGATATTTTTGTAAGCCCTAGGGGCTAGGACTTTTGTTTATAGGGCATTTTTGCCTCTTTAAAAGGTGTTCTGATTATGCATTCTAAAGGGTTAGTGATTTTAACAATCCTTTCTTAGCTGATGTATGTTTGGTAACTTTTTTTGGAATTTTGAATACATAGATTACCTCGCAGATCAGTGTTAGTCTTTTCATACTACCCTCTTCCTTCTTTCAGATTATGCATGTTTTGAACTATGTTTCCCTAAGTCTGCATTCAAATTTTAAGGTTATGAAATTCATCTTTCCTTCTTAAAATATATATGTGGATTAAACCTTTTTATAATTTTTGCATAAGGTTTCACAAGATTTATGTCGGGTAGATGAAATAACTATCATCCTTTTTCTAGTGTATGTTCATCTTTTTTATTTCATTATTCCTGTTAGTTCGGTGTATCACCATAGGATTTAGTTTTCATTTTCATACACTTCCTCTCCCTTTTCCTTGCAAAGATCAGTAGTTAGGCGATAACACAAAGGAAGCCAACCTTCTTCGGAGGTTGACCTCTATTTACAAGAAACCTACAGCTTTAGAGGTCTTCCCATGTTAGACTAGATTGTTGAATTTTACATTCAATAGGGTGCAAAATCCAAGTGATAACAATTCTGGCACACCTAGTGGGACTAGTTCCACATTATATTGTTGGTTTGGTATGCAACTAGCAAGTTTCAGACTTTGCATAAGTCAATTTTTGCATACTTGGCGACTCCATAAAGAGGAAGAACTTCAGAATCAATGCTTTTACATTTTATGAGAAGAGTTCAGTCAAGGAGCAGCTCAGGTCCTTTCAAATATTTACAGCTGTCACCACCAAGAAGACAAGGCAGGGTAACAGAGAGGATAGGGACAACTTTTATCTATTCTAGAAGAACAAAATCTACTCCTCCATGTGTGAGATTCCATATCGCTATCCCGTCTTTTATTTAACCTAGAGTGCAAGTAAATCCACCTCTAATGGCTGCTCCCAGAAATCATCCCTTTGTGCCATTTAATGGAGGTAGTCCATTAAATTTGACACAACACAATGATATTCCAATGGAAGCTTTGAAAAGCTTGCTAATTTTCACTGGGGAAGATTAGACTACCCGATTGAACATATACGAGATGTTGCTTCCTTATGGGGTGTGCACCATATCACACAAGAAGATGTAGCTATAAGACTTCTTGTAGTATCATTCAAAGGAAGAGCATTACAATGGTTTAGGAGTCTTGGAGTAGGTTTAGTTACCACTTGGGATGAGTTGGGTGACAAATTGCACAGGTAGTTTCAAGACAGGTCTGATAATTTGTCTCTATTAGAACAATTAACTACGCTTAAGAGGGCACCTCGGGAGCAAATGAATGATTTCAACTTCAGATTTCAAAGAACCTGGGATAGAATTCTTGCAACAGTGAGACCACCTCCAGAATATGCATTTTTGTACTTTTTAAATGCTCTTAACAATGATATAGCCATTATGATACAATCAATTAGGGGTGTTTTCCTACCAGATGCATTTGAAGTAGCAATCAGAGCTGAAAAAAACTTAATACAAGCTGGTAAACTTGCTCCTAGGCCACCAATGCCTATATTTCCAGATATTCATTCGAATATCCCTTTGTGGATACCACCTTTTGCACCTTTACCACTTGTTTCAGTTGCTGTAACACAAGAAATTTCCGTTCCAGGATCTTCAAGTGAGTTACAAGAGATCAAAAGTTTATTACAGACTTTTGGAAATAAGCTTGTGACCTTGGAAAAGCAAAAATTATATAATAGGCCCTATCAACAACAAAATTCATGTCAGCACCAACAATATCAAGGTAATAGATAGGCTTATCAAGGCAACTACTAGGGCCCAAGGTAGAGTGTAAACACAAGACCTTTTCAGGCTTATGCTCCAACACCTGTTAGTGTAGTTAAAGATCTTGTCCCTATTCAAAACAATGTAGCAACAGATTATGAGTGGTGCTACCCTTGTAACCAACCTCACAATTAGGTCACTTGCTCAAATGGACTCATTAATCAGGCACTTATGGTACAAAATGCCTCGAGTTCATAGCAGAATGAATTCAATGATACATCTCCACAACACCAAGACCAGCTTACCAATGAAACTACCCTACTTAACTGGCAAGGTGAGGAATTCTATGGATTGAATGTAGATAATTATCCAGTTGCGGCTAACACAAGGGTGAAGAAAAGAGCTTTTGAGCTTGATCAAGCAGCTGATAAAGGGAGAGCAACAACTACAAAACCATCTACATCTCAAGTGACTCATGGTTTGAAAAGAAATCAACAACTCCCAGTTAAGGAGCAGCCACACTTGCAAGCTAATCATGCTGGCTTAAAGGTACATCATAAAGTGAATCTAGCTATACCCTATAATATTCTTGATAGTATGAAAAAGATGAATGTAACGATGTCTATGTGGGATTCATTAGCTATCCTAGGTCAAAAAGATATGTTACATCCAGCTTTGTCAAATTTTAAAGTGTCTAACGAATTTGAGTCTCCAATAGGTCAAGTCAGAACTGTATTGACAAATAATCCTCAAGAAAAGGATAAACAACCCAGCAAAGAGGCATGAAAATAAATCAAACCACCTCCATTTTACGTTTCTGTAATCATAGGTGATAAGTTAGTTCATAACTATATGGTAGACAGTGGAGCTAGTAGCTTAGTAATGCCAAAGCAGATTGCTGACAAGCTTGGACTAAAGTATTAGCCTTTAGAGAAAGAAGTGATTCAATTGGATGGTACTTCTATTAACACATTGGGTATTATTAAATATTTGAGTCTTACCCTTCATGCTTGTCCCAATTTTTCAATTCCTCAGGACATATGTGTCATAGATCTCCCACTGTTCTTTTCTTTGTGTCTCTCAAGAGACTTTATAGCTAGGATAGGTGGTTATGTGTCAGTTGATTGGTCACATATGCTATTTAAAACAAGATATGGAACTAAGGTTACCATTAAATCTGAAAAGTTAGCTAAAGATCATATTGAGCCGTATAACCCAAGTCCTATCAATGTTGTTCCTACTACTGTAGACACAATTGTGTCATTTTTACTGACAGTGAATTGGTTGCCACTTAAGAACTTCAAGCAAAAGTTGTTCCTGATGTGCTGCTACATGAGTGGGTAGCTGAAAATGTGTTGGACAATCTTGTAGATTTTATTCAAGATGCCGGTATGGGTAATTATGTGATGCTTGAACCTGATGCAGAGGTTCCAAACCTTAAAAAAAGTACAGATCAATTGTTGCAATAGCAAAGTGAACTCTGGGAAATGTTTTTTGATGTTTCCAAAAGCAAGAATGGAGCAGGTGGAGATGCAATGCTAGTTTCTCCATAAGGTGATAAGTAATTTTTAGCCTTTCATTTTTCTTTTACATGTTCTAACAAAAGTGCTGAGTATGAGGGACTCATTCAAGGCCTTGAGTAGGCAAGGAAAAGAGGAATTGACTGTTTGAAAGTCTATGGAGACAGTGAATTGATAGTTAATTAGGTTAGAGGGCTGAATGTTGCCAAGAATGATGCTTTGAAGTCTTACAGAAAAAAAGTATGGAACATGAGTGAAGAGTTTAATGCCTTCAATCTGATTTCTATTCGACGAAATCAGAATAAGCATACTAATAGACTTGTAGCAATTGGGGCATAGTTTGATATCCCGGGCGATATTAAAAAAGATAAAATACTGCAGTATGTCAAGGTGGTTATTAGGCCATCAATTCATGATAAAAACATTAACTGGAAGGTATTTGAAAGTGATGAGCATATATTAACCTTTCTGCTCCAAGAAGATCAATTTTCTATAGTGAACCAAGAAAAGATCAAACAACAGTATGATGATCAAGTGATATAGTTGAAGACAAATAAACTTTCCAAAGGGATGGTTACCTTGGAATCCATATTCAATTCTGATGACCAGCTTAAGAAGAACAAGGTTAGCATCCAAGTGAAAGAAGATCATTATGAAAAAGTGGAAATTTTTAAAGGTGAGCTTCTCAAATTGGGTAAAATTTGTTCAGCTGAAGATAAGAAAGCTTTCATTGCTTTATGCCAAGAGTATCATGATGTTTTTGCTTAGAAATATTTTGATTCAAGAGGGTTTGATCCTCATATTGCACAACATACAATTGAGTTAGAACCTGATGCCAAGCCTGTTAGACAAAAACATAGACCATTGAACCCCAAGCTTGAACCTTTAATGATCAAAGAGTTGACCAAGTTAGTTGAGGGGGATATTATATTTCCAATTAAACACACATTGTGGGTTTCTAACCTTGTTTTGGTTAGAAAAAAGAGCGGTGAGATAAGACTATGTGTAGATTTTAGAGACCTTAATAGAGCGTCTTTGAAATATCATTATCCCTTACCATCTATGGAACAAATTCTCTAAGCTGTTGCCAGTTCAGAGAGATTTTCTCTTCTTGATGGGTATTCTAGTTATAACTAGATTCTAGTCAAAGAAGAGGATCAGTATAAAACAACATTTACAAAAAAATGGGGCACTATGGTCTACAAGAGAATGCCGTTTGGTTTATCTAATGCTGGTGCCACCTTTCAACGTGCCATGGATATGGAATTTCAGAGTTTAATCCATAAATTTTTGCTGGTGTACTTAGATGACATAACTGTATATTCAAAGAAGGCAGATGAACACTTGTCATATCTAAAGCAAGTTTTTGAAAAATGTAGAGAATATGGAATATCTCTCAATCTGATAAAGAGTATTTTTGTAGCTCATGAAGGTAAACTGTTAGGTCACATAGTATCCAAAGACGGAGTTACCATTGATCCTGAAAGAGTTAAGGCTATATTTGAACTGTCGTTGCATAATCACAAGAAAGGATTGCAGAGATTTTTAGGGAGAATCAACTTTTTAAGAAGATTCATTCCTGATGTTGCAAATTTACTACAACCCTTGACTGCCATGCTAAAAAAGAATGCAGTTTTCAGTTGGACTAGAGAAGCAAAATGTAGTTTTGAAGAAATAAAGGAAGCATTAGCATTGGCTCCAACACGGATAAATCCAAATTTCTCTAAAGATTTATTTTTGTATGATTTTGGTAGTGTTAGTTCAATCTCTACTATGCTGGTTCAAAGAAATAGTGATAATTTAGAGCAGCCAATAACTTTCTTTAGTCAAGTACTTGCTGATTATGAAGAGAAATATACATTTGTTGAGAAACATGTTCTCACTATAATCAGAAGCCTTAAGAAATTTAAGCCTCTAGTTTTAAACAATAAAATTCATATTTTTGTTGCACACCTGAGTGTGAAGGAGTTTTTGTTGAACAATTATCTGAGTGAGAAAAGAGTAGGGTGGATCACAAAAGTAATGGAATTTGATGTTGACATCAACATCACAAAACTTGTCAGGGGTAGAGGACTTTGTGAGCAACTTGCCTCAACCCCTGAAGATGTACAAAAATAAGAAACTGGTGCTGTTTTAGCTAATACTGATGAGCCTCAAAATGTTCAAGCTACCACACCTGCATTAACAACAAGTTGGGTTCAAGAAATGACCCACTTTCTTTGCACTGGTGACTGTCCACTAGGTCTAGATAGATAAAAATGAAGATACTTCAGATTGCAATCAGTTCCTTATGTTTTCATCGATAGTATCCTTTTCAAGAAAGACCTGAATGGTGTCTTGTTAAGGTGTATTGATACTGATCAAACAAAAAAGGTACTGCATGAGTTTCATGATGGAGTTTCAGGAAGGAATTTTTCTCCAAGGACAACCGCTTGAAAAATTATGAGAGCTAGTTACTACTGGCCCAACTTGTTTAAAGATGCATATGCATGGTCAAGAAAGTGTATTAAATGTGCTTTTTTTGTAGGAAAGGAAAAGCTACCTTCTACATGCCTCTACATCCAATTCAGGCAGAGCAACCCTTCATGAGATGGGGCATTGACTTTATTGGGCCAATTAATCCACCATCCAGTGCTGGTCACAAGTGGGTGTTTACTACTACAGACTATTTCACATGGTGGACAGAAGCAACAACTTTGAAAGAAGCAAATAAATCTTTAGTTTTGAATTTTTATGAAGATATAATCACCAAATTTGGAGTTCCTGACTCCATCATTTTAGATAATGCTCTTGCATTTGTTGGATTAAGAGTCACAGATTGGGCTATTAAACACTAAATTCATTTGAATACTTCCTCCAATTATTACCCGTAGGGTAATGGATTAGTTGTAAGTACAAATAAAAATATGATCAGAATCATTAAAAGGACTATGGAAGAGAATCAAAGAATTTGGCATACCACATTGAAATCTGCACTTTGGGTAGATAGAATAACCCCTAAGAGGTCAATTGGTAATTCTCCATATGTACTCGTTTATGGTAAAGAATCTAGATTACCTCTATTTGTAGAGCTTCCCGCTCTAGACATTGTTCACCAAGTGGAGATATATGAAGAGCAGAACCCAATGTCCATGAGATATGTAGAGCTCATGGATCTCAAAGAATCAAGAGATAAGGCAATGAAAACTTTGGAGTATCATCAGCTTCAAATGAAGAAAACATTTGATAAAAAGGCTACAACCAAAGTTTTCAAGGAGGGGTATGTTCTTCTCAAGTGGGATGTGCTAAAGAGTGGTCCAAGCAAACATACAAAATTTGACCATTTCTGGGCAGGTCCTTTTGTTGTTACTGAATGTAAAGAGCATAATGCATTCCAGTTATCAGACATGGATGGAGAAAGGTTACCAATCCCAGTTAATGGGATTCACCTCAAACATTGTTTTGAGGCATGATTTATAATTGTACATATTAGGCTAGGTTTTATGCTTTCAATAAGTGCTTCTACACTTTAGTTTAGTTGTTGTTGCATTTCCTAAGTGTTGTTCTAGCACAGTTTGGTAGTTTCACTTCAGTTTCTCTAGTTTCAACAAGTTTCCAATGTCCTGATCTGCTTCATGAGTCTCGAGTGAGTTGCAGTCATGTGCGAACGACTCTTGATCTATTCTAAGGTTTTTGCTAAGTGACTATGAGCCCAATGGACAAGTTTTGGCTACTGGTTTCCAGGTTTAGCAAACAAACATCCAACAAAGGTTGCCATAAATGTTTCCCAATTTTCACCTACGACTAAATCAGGCAGGGGTCTATATTTCAAGTATTCAATGGGGCCAGATGGATTAACTTTTACATCATGTCGCCAAGATAGAAGGGCTTTGGCGTGAGGTCTTGCCAATCAACCAGAGTCTCATTGAAGGAATGGAGCTTTCGGTAAAAGATAGGGGCTCGGGGGGAGGTCTTGCCGATTGCGCGGGGTCTCGGTGAAGGTTGATGCTCTCACTGTGATGTCTCACCATCGGTGAGATGTCTTGCTGACAATGTAGGGTCTCAAAAAAATGTTTGGCTCTCGGTAAAAGGTCTAGCTGACTCAGAGAGGTCTTTCCAACATGGAGTGGTAGTCCCAGTGCGTGGTCTTGGTGAAAGGTTTCAGTTCACCATAATGTCTTGGTGAACAAGGTGAGTCTCGCTGAGGGTTCATGGTTTAGCATAGCATCTTCCCGACAAGTGAGGTCTCAGCGACAAGGGCTAGCGAAGGGGTAAAGTCTCATCGACAGGGTGGACTCTTGCCAAAGTGAAACAACATCGGTGAAATGTTTTGAGCTTGGCATAAGGTATTGCCAACTGTGATGGGTCTCGCCAAAATAGGAGGAGCTTGGCATGATGTCTCACCGACAGGGTGAGGTCTCACTGAAATGAAAGGGATTCCCTTCAGTGGAGGTCTTGCCGAAGATGAATGGTCAGAGCTTGTCGGGAGTTTGGTGGTTCGGGGAGATGTCTCATCGGTCGAGTGATGTCTCCCTGACAAGAAAGTAAGCTCTCACCAAAGCAAGGTAGCTTCGGCATGATGTCTTGCCGACAGTATAGGGCCTTGTTGAAATGAAGTAAGCTCAGGGAGAAGAAAGGAGCTTGCTATTAGGTCCTGCCGAGAGAATTGTGTCTCATCGATAGGGAGGTGGCTGTGATAGGACTCATCGCCAAGAGGAGGAGTTCGACAGGAGGTCTCACTGACTATGGGGAGTCTTTCCAATAGCGATCAACTTACCCATGGAAAAGGCAATATCGGTATGAATTTTGGATTTGATCTGAGGTCTTGCCGATTGTCACGTGTTATGTCGATAGCTGCTACGAGGTGTACTCACATCGGGGAGACATGATTAGTGTCTCATCGACATGCGATTCTAATGAAGTGACCTTTGACCACCCAGGAATTGTATGTGGAGTGAGTTCAACCAAAGTGGGAGCTAAAGATGGACTATGGGCAGTTTGACTATCGTGAATATCCTTGTGAAGAAGATCAATAGAATGTGAGCGGTGGTGTCGTCTGGGGAGATCTAACGTGAAGGTCGGATACTGTTTCTCAAAGATGGTCAACTTGTAGGAGGATCTTGAGCATAGGAAAACTAAAAAGAGGAAAAGGCCATGAGTCTCCATGACAGCTGGGATCTCTACTGGCTGAAGGCAGATCGGTATTAATGGCTATACTCCAGGGCATTCAAAGCAGCTCTGATGGAAGTTTGAGGGTGGACACAGAGGCCAGAAGTTAATGTTGTGGTTGCAAAAGATCAGAAGACTTCTCCTGAGGGCGATCTGTCATGAACATGGATAGTAGGGTTACACTTGAATGTAACACTAACGTCATTAAAAGATCTAGGGGAAAATCTTTATGAACGCGGATATTTTTTAAGCCCTAGGGGCTGGGACTTTTGTTTATAGGGCATTTTTTCCTCTTTAAAAGGTGTTCTGATTATGCATTCTAAAGGGTTAGTGATTTTAACAATCCTTTCTCAGCTGATGTATGTTTTGTAACTCTTTTTTGGATTTTGGAATACAGAGATTACCTTGAAGATCAGTGTTAGTCTTTTCATACTACCCTCTTCCTTCTTTCAGATTATGCAAGTTTTAAATTGTGTTTCTCTAAGTCTGCATTCAAATTTTAAGGTCGTGAAATTCATCTTTCTTTCTTAAAATATATATGTGGATTAAACCTTTTTATAATTTTTGCATAAGCTTTCACAAGATTTATGTCGGGTAGATGAAATAACTATCATCCTTTTTCTAGTGTATGTTCATCTTTTTTTTTCATGATTCCTGTCAGTTTGGTGTATCAACATAGGATTTAGTTTTCATTTTCATGCACTTCCTCTCCCTTTTCCTTGCAAAGATCAGTAGTTAGGTGATAACACAAAGGAAGATGACCTTCTCTAGAGGTTGACCTCTGTTTACAAGAAACCTACAGCTTTAGAGGTCTTCCAATGTTACACTAGATTGTTGAATTTTACATTCAACAGGGTGCAAAATCCAAGTGATAACAATTCCCTCATGGTTTCTCGCCACGAATGAAAGGCATTATGTTGGGTGGAGGGGGTTTCTACATTTGTAATTGTTTATGTCAATGTGGTTGACATATGAGATAATCAAGGGTTTTTCTTATAAAAATCACGAATGCCCCTCAATTGCTCCAATTTTTCACCAATTAAGTCTTCAATTGATGGTTGCGAAGGTGGTGGAGGGTTTGGTATTTATGCATTTTGATTCTCAACTGGTGGATTTTCATTCTCAACTAGTGGAATTTGTGCATTCTCATTCTCAGCAGCCATAATGCCTGATTAAAGTTAAAAAATAGTTAATCTAATTAAAATTAGACAATATAAATGAAAATATTATAAAAATACCCTAGTTTTAAAAAAAATCCAAAAAAAATCTCTTTAACAAAAATCTATAAAATTCTCTAATTTTTAATACAAATACATAAACAAGACTATTTTTATTTCAAAATCCATAAATAAAATTCATTTTTAATCAAAATCCATTAAAAACATTCAATTTTAATCAAAATCCTTTCTAAGCTCAATTTTTTTTAAAAAATTCAATCAAAAACCCTATTTTGAAAAAAATTCATCAAAAACTAATTGAAATTATACAAATCTCATTCAAAATTCAATCAAAGAAAAGAAAAATCTAAATTCTAACCTTTTCAAATTGGATATTGGCGAAATCGGATATCCGTTGTGTGAAGAACCTCCTGACTGTGCGCCTGTGGGTTGTTTGACTATGAAATGATTTTGACAGCTCCAAAATTGTTTATATATAATTTTTTCAAATTCGATATCCGATTTCAAAAACTAGGTTTTGTAATTGCTTTGGAGGTGTGTACTAACACCCAAGCCACCAAAAAGTCAACTCAGCATTTTCACGTTTTTGGGTCGATGAAAGATGTAATTGTTTCCTCATTGCCACTTTTTGGCCCATCATGATCCTGCTCATACCCTTTCATTTTTTGTTTCCATTAGCTTTGCCTCCACTCTTTCATTTCTTTTTCTCTCCTCCAATTTTTGTTCCCACTGTGCATTTCCATTTGCAATGCTTAGTCTTAATTTTTCTGAAGTGGATTTTTCCTCATCATATTTCTTATTGCTCTCATCTAGCCTTTTCTTCAATTCATTCACTACAGTCTCATTCTACTTATCCTCTTTGCTTGTTGATGTATAGGTCTATTTTTAATTCTTTTTTCTAATTCATTGCTCTTGTTATTTGTTGCTTTCCTATTTTCTTTTTCATTTGCTAGGTCTACCTGTAAATTTTCAATTTGAGTTTACAACTTTTTTTCTCTCTATCTTTCTTTAGCAATGACATGTACACAATTCATTGTTCTTCTTTGATACATTAAGAAATTGTCAGTATTTATAAGTCCAAAAAAATCCAATTGAAAATTGATCACCTCAAATTCAGATGGAGCCATCTGATTTGCTAGCTTGTTTTGAATTGTGGGAACAAGAATTGTGTACTCCATGATTTATTAACTTGTGTCAAATGTGGGTAATACCATGGTTGTTGCAGGATCTAAAGCTAGAGCAGACACACTCTCCATTAGTTGCTTCTTTTCTTTTCTATTCACTTCTGATTTCTTTTGAAACTCTTCAATGTAATCAAAACTCGAGGATGCAGGAACAATGGAATGCTTGAATGGCAAAGGAATAGGAGTACTTGCAGTTGCTAATGATGTCACAACTAGACTAATTGGCATTTGGGGAGTGCCTAGAAATAACTCATTTGTGGTGGATCCATTGGTAGTGTAACTTGGAGTTGCACTTGTCAAAATCCCTTGCCTCTTTTGTATGCCTTGATCACCTGGTGTTTCTGTGGTATATTGTGTTGTTGGCCTCTTGTGTGTAATTTGTTGTTGTAGCACATGTTGATCACTACTAGTACTACTACCCATACCATCACCACCAGAGATAGTGCTAGTTGCACTAAGCCCTCCACCATGGGCATGTCCTAGTTGTGATTGTGTCTGACCATGATGATGAGGATTTGAAGCTCTAACAAATTGATCTATATGCCCTAGGTCTACTTTTTTCACCTCCAACCCCAAGGCCAGATTTATCAACTGGTTTTATATGCTCTACATGTGTTACCATCCAAGGGCCTTGTCTTTGGGACCCCAACGAACCACCTTCATAACCCATTTTTTCATCTACGGCTGCTCCTATAGTAAATGCTTCTTTTGTGGCCTCACTTAAACCAAGTTTGAAATTGACATGGCTTTCTTCTTCCCTATCATCATTAGACTCATCATCACTTTCTTCATCTTCTCATTCATCTGGATGCTCTATATTCTATAATTTTCTAAACTCAAGATCTTCTTCATTATCTCCATACTCTGCAAGAGCTCTTAGATCACCTAGCTCCTTCCTCATAGACCAAAAGGCAGTAATTTTTTATCGTGACCAATTTTTTTCTGTAACTTCCTTCTCTAGAGAATTTGGCATTTTTACTCTACTAGATGGTTTATGACTTTTTTGTAAAAATTGTTGTACCTCCTAATTGTCTTTTGATGCAATGCCATAATTTTTGCTAACAATTGTTCAAAAGAAATGCCATTCGCAGCAACACTTTTCTCCATTGATACTTTGACCTCATCCCAAGAATCCTTGTTTCTCAAGTTTTCAAGCAAGGGTTTACTTTGATGTTGAATTCTACTTCCACCATTCTTATTGAGCACAATCATTTATTTAATGGTGTCACATGTATCATACTGCCAGTGACAAATAGCATCAAAATCAAAAAAATTCAAAAGATCGTGTGCCACACTAAATGATTTTCTCTCGAATGTGATCCCTCCAATTGAAAAAGGTAAAGAAGGAAATAAGGTCTTCTTCCCCTGACTGCTAAAGTGTCTTTCATCAGTACTCTGCATCTGCCTTACATATTCCAAAGAGAAAAGCATTTATGTCACATGTATTGGAAGTTTGTATGGTTGTACTTCTGATCCATAAAATCTTAGCACAGTATATTCTTCCATTAAGTACCAATCAGCCAATTATATTTATTTTCCTAGTTGAATGCAATTTCTACATGACATAGGCAATCTAGGCATTGGAGTATTTGTAATTACTTGATGCAATGGAGCCAAAAAGTAGTCTAAAAAATGACTATAGTTCCTTCGAGAATCATGCATCCTTATCACAGTGGTCCAGTCATATACTGGAGCCATTTTCTTTTCCTCAACATTACTATAGGGTTGAATCTGAAGCTTGTTGGTCTAAAACATTACTCTAAATTTGAATAGAAAAAGATAGCACAAGTAGGTTGTGAACCTAAATGTCTTGGTGGAACCTCCTTTAATCATTAAAAATTGTTTATGCATGGATTCTACAATGTGCCCAATAAAATTATATTTGACATGTCAAACATGATAATGGATATTATATACCATTTCAAGGAGGCTTTCACCCACTTGAAAATTGCTATCCAGTCCGAGGAAAAATGCTAGCATGGAAATAATATCTTGAACCCATGGTTTAAAAATATCCAAATCATAATGAGGCTTATGATCATTGTTGTGCCCTCAACACACATACCCTGTTCAGAACAGGGACCCTCTCTTCCTTCACCTTGCTGCATCATTTTTTTATCGCCTTGTTTTGTGTCCCCCCTGTTTTGGTTTTCAAATTGGTCAACGAATCTCAAAAGTGTCATATCAAGTTGACCATGTTTCACCCCCTCAAATTTTATAAGTCAAATGCCTTTGCGGGGATCCCTTGGTAGTTTTCCTCTGCTAGAATCCTTGGGGTCTTCCGGGCCCACCCTCATGGGTTTCCCCTAGTGAATTTCCTTGTTGTATTTATGGTATAGATTGGCCGACGGACCTTGTCCTTCCGCAGCCTGGGACCCACTCCGTGGATTGTCATTTCTCCATATTTTCAATGAAGTCCTAGCATCTGTTCAACCCACAAGCACACCCTACCGGATCAGCACTCTCAGATGTTTGTCTCTTGTTCGTCATTTCTAATGACTATTCAGTGGCAACGTTTCGCTTATCAGGTCGCAGACCATTAACCGCCATTGTTTTTCTCCAAACTTTTATACGTCAATCATCCACTGACGTTCTGCCTATTACACTTTGACCCTCATAGGACCATTTTCAAATCAAAGCTCACAACCTATTGGCTACCATATGTGTATTAATTGCACACATTTAATGCCTTAACTTCTATAAATAGTCAAATTTGAACTGTCATTTTCACATCAGTTAATCAAAGAGAGGTTAGAGCAATTCAGAGCAAGTTAGGAAACCACCTCCCTACCCCGCCTCTGAGCTCGATGAGGGCCATTGCTGATCCATCATGTCTAGTAGTTGATTCAACTACTTTCTCTATCAGGTTCTTCAGGTTAGTTTGTTGTTGGCATTCTGTTGGTGTTTTCCTTTGATTTCACATAAAACTAATGGATAAAAGGGATGAAAAACACATGCATCAGATAGAGAAAATTAGGGTGCTTAAAACCCATGTAACAAAATTCTAAGGAACCCTCATAAATCACCCTTATAATAGTTAAGGAGCCTTGACCCCTCGACGTCGTTCTTCGACCAAGGAATTTGTAACCTCCAGACCTAGCAACCCATGGCACTAGTGTTTGCATGCAAAAAAAAAACTTTCAAATACACAAAAAAATTCTCATTTGGGCTCGCCATCGCGAGATGCTCCTATCCCCTCACCACTGAAGGACTCAAGAAAATATGGGTCCGTCCCTACGAGATTCCATCTTGGGGATGCCGCCCATTATTCATCTTTCCACCTAGAATTCTAGCCCCGTCCATCCGCCCTTCAGACCCTGCTCATCCATTTTTCATGTCACCATAAAAGTTGAAATGACCATACCAAATGTCCTTCAGATCCCAGTTCACAGACCTCCATTCATGGACCACCGTGATAGCATCACCATTCCTCATAGATTTTTGGAGGTTGCCTTCTGCCCCTCGGGCCCCGATCATCCCATAGATGCATGAATGAAAAGATCAAACTCAAGTGCCCCAACCTACGGTGGGTCATCTCCATCGGACTCCCACTATCAGGACTCCCTCCTATTCCAGTCATTGCCATAAGGAGAATTTATTTCATCCTCCTAGTCTTTAAGGCCCGACCTCTCGTTGGTCGATGAACCTACCTATGCGAAAATGAAGAAACATGGAGGCCAAGTCCTTGGCCAGGACCAATCCATCGAGTGGCTCTAAGAAGACTTCCGTCTTTTGTCCACCATTTTAAACAACAATTATCAAATGGCTTTCCAACCCCTCCGACCTGAATACCCAAGAGATAAATGAGTAAGCCAACTTTTCCCCATATCCACTTTTGTGTTTGTGAATGCATACCAACTAGCATATGTATCTTACCTTTTGGGCTTTCTCACCCCACGGACAACTAGTTTTGTGGCCCTAGAGTGAGTATGCATTCTCTTTTAGCCTAGATGTAATTCACAACTAGTTGGATTGACGATCGAAGCTTCATCCAACTCATCTCAACACTTGTGTGTTTCTTTATTCTTATGCTTAGTTTTCCATGGGATCTTCATCCTGGGGGCTTGATCATCCCTCTTGATCGTTGTCATTCTATCTTCCTAACGTAAGTGCATTTGAACCCTCCTCTCGATGTTCATGGCTACTTTAGTGTGAGTTTGAAGCAGGTTCATCCTCTCACTAAAGTAGGGGCTAAATGTACCATAAAAAAATGAACCCTTCCAATTTTCCTAGTCTTTTAGGCCTTGTTTCATAGTATTGGAGCTATGTTTCTTTTATTTTATGATGTATCTTGGCTTGAACATGCTTATTTTGGTGAGAAAACTTAAATAATGACGTCTTGTGAAGGTGTTGTGAAGTGTTGTAAGACATTTCTACATTCTTCTAGACTCTTTTAAAACAAGTTCACTTAAAAACCACCTTTTCACACATCAACAAGTCCTATTTTAAAGTGTTGTAAGGTCTTGTAACAAGATTTCACGCTTTTCTAGGCATATTTTCACTATTTACACCCTTCTCATGCTTTATTTTATCTTTTTATGCCCTCATATGCTTATATTAAGTGTATTTTTGGGTCCTATCCGTTACAAACAACATTAAACATGACATTTTTCTTGACACTTGGTTGTGGGTCCCAAGTGGGACTCATTCGCCAAGGGTGGCGAATGAGTCCCTCTTGTCCCTAAATTCAAAAAATTTCAAAATTTCTTTTGGGATTTTACTCAAATTCACTTCATGTCGGCCTATGATGAGGTATGAATAGATAGCAAGGCACAAGATTTGTATAAATATGTGATTTTAACCTCATTTTAGATCTCCTAATACATTCAAGCAATTTCATTATTCAAGCATTCAATCTTCAAGCACTCAAGCATCTTGCATCATCAACTCAAGTACTTTCAAGCACTTTGGAGCAGCCATTGGCATCACTTCAGATTTGCATATTTAAGGATGTGGTAAGTTTTCAATACTTTCATTTTATTCATTTATCATTTCCCTTGCATGTCATTCATTTCAATTGGATTTAATTACTAAAGTGGGGTTTGACCAAGGCAAACCTCTATTCGCTAACCCTCCAACATTTTTCCCCTTTGCATGTGTCTTTGCAGCCTTTTTCTTGTAGATTTGATAGGTTTAAAGGTGTTGAAAAGTGGATTTCAAGTCAATTAGGTTCTTCAAATCAACTTATCATCCTTTCAAGCATTTTGAGTGTTTTCAGCCCGTTTTCTATAGAGTTTTTGTCGCAACCTAATATTTAGACTTTACAGGATCTAGAGTAGTAGCATTGCCTTCTGATATTCCAAAAATATTGAGGAGGAATGATTCACCACCCTTGGTGAATGAGTCACACTTGAAATCTAAAAATATAATTTTTTTTAGAAATCAACTCCTGACTGTTAGAAATTAGATTCCAACACTTTTTCACTAGTCGGAGGACTAATTTGCCACCCTTGGCGAATGAGTCCCACTGTGAAAAATTAGAAAACTTCATCAGCATTCTAGACACTCCAAAAAGTTCATACATCATCTAGGTGCACTCAGATTTGACTATGTACCTTCTATTTTGCATATTTCCTTCTATCTCTTCATCTTTCATAGTTTTTTGCATATCACAATGTGTTTGCAAACATACCTTAAATTACACTTTAACATTCATTTTAGATCATATTAATTAGTCAATTGCATTTATATTAGTCCATTTACATCATATCACATTGCATACGTACTAATTTGAATGAAGCATATGCATTTTAGGAACCTAATCTCTCTCTTTCTAGGTGAGAAATCTTAGGAAGAGAGCAAGCATTTCGAGTTCCTACAATCTATGGTTCATTTTGGTGAACCCGACTCTTGAACATTTTAAAACTTCTAATTGCATTCATATCTTGCATCATAGTTTACCTTTGCATTGACATTCAATTAGGACATTGAATTGGTTATTGCATTCTAGGACCTTTCATTTTGCATTAGTGAAAAATTTAGTTTTCATTCTTGCATTCAATTTCATTAAAAAAACTGAAACTCTACATTTTTTGCCTGTTTTTGCATTTTGAAAAGCATTTAAATCATTCTTAAAATTTTGAAAAACACAAAAAAAATTGCATCCTGCGACTCATTCGCCACCCAGGGTGAATCAGTCCCTCTGCACATTTTAGACAATAATTCTACATTGTTTTTAGCTTTTTTCTACATTTTTGTTTTCTGTATTCATATCTCTATTATAGTTAGCAAATCTTCTATGATTTTCATTTTACATTCTTAGAATAGCTTGTATTTCCATCCACCTTTCCTTTGTGCTACTTGCATGAGTGTTTGGTGCCCTATTGATAATACTTTAGTGAGAAGAAGTTCTAGAATCATGACATCCCACAATAGCACTTTCGTTGTGGACCTTGGGATCTCACAAGCTCCTACTCCTGGTATGGACAATGGTGCATTAGGCCCTAACAATACCACTTCCATGCCTTCCTCTTTTCATCCTATGCATGTTGACAATCAAAACAATTTTCTCCCGAAAGAAAAGGGTATTAACATTCATGAGGACTTTGCACATTAAAAACAAGACTTGTCACTTGAAAACATTTCCACCACTGCTATACTTGCTATTGAGAACCTTCATCACTTAATTGAAAGTGATGATGGCTTGCAAGTGTTCAAACAAATAGCCGAGATTTACAACAAACATGCCTCTTCCCATACTACATCAACAAACATTCCTATCACCCAAGGAGCATCTCAAGTTCCCCCTCCTTCAACCATAGCTTCATTACCAACTTACACCAATCCACAAGTCCATACAACTTTACATCAATCCAATTATGTCACTACTTCTTTCCCGATTTCGACTAGCATTCCTACTTCTTTTGTGGCATTGCAACCTTCTTCCACCACTTTCACACCCCTCACTATTCCTTCCACTTCTCCTAACATCACCTACACTCCATCACCATTTTCCCTTCCACTTCAACCCCATTATCTTGATCCCTTCATGACACAACTACTTAACACTGTTTCATCCATGCAACACCAACTTGCCACCATTACTCAAGCTCAAGTCATTCCACCCACATATCTTGTTCGTAGTAGCCCCTTATCATTAGAAATCTTGCGTAGCCCAATGCCACAAGGGATAGAAATGTTGAGGTTTGAGAAATATGGAGGAAAAGGAGATCCTATCACCATGTCAATGCTTTTATTTCCTTGTGTTGTGAGTTTTTCCTTGACGATAAACTTTTAGAAAAACTCTTTCCAAGGACCTTGAAAGACACTACCTTAGAATGGTTTTCCCACTTGCCTAATCATTCCATCCGTTCATTTAATGAATTGGTGGAAGCTTTCATTAATCACTTTCATGTGCACATGACACCTAAAAATACAATGGCTGATCTTATGTGATGTAGACAAAAACCTGACGAAAAAGTAACCAATTTCATTTCTCATTACCAGTCTTTATATGCTCAAGCTGATGTGCAAATTCCATATGCACATCTGCAAAAGGTGTTTATTGAGAATTTGCACACTAACCTTCAAGATAAGTTTACAATGATGAAATTCCCCTCATTCATGCATTTATGTACAACCTTATGTGAGTATCAAAATTTGGTTTCAAGTCGTGAGTCAAAATCCACTTCTAGTCGAATTGACAAAATTGAAAATAACAATCAACACCAAAACAACACACAAACTTTTCACAAACCTAGCCGAGGTTTCTTACAATTTAATTCACCTCCACAACCCCAACCCCAACCAACTTTCCAAGTTTAGAATTCCATGGCCAAATCTAAAAAAATTGTGCCTTATCATTATGGTGATCCAAACAGACATTTCACTCCTTTACCTAACACCCTCCATCAGACACTGAACCAACTCATCCAAAAACACATGCTTACCTTACCACCTATTCGACCACTTGATCCTAATCATCCCCTACCTCCTACTTTCAAGCCTAATTCTTATTGTCATTTTCATCATCAAAATGGCCATGACACCAAACATTGCAAGCATCTTAAACACCTAGTTCAAGACCTCATTGATTCAAGTGAATTCACCATTATGGGTGCTAATGATCAAGGCAATAAATCTGTTGCACCCCCTAACCAAAATCTCCAAATCTTTACCAACCCTATGCCTAAGCACACTGCCTCATTCATCAAGGCTAATGAACCTTCAAAGCCTGATGTAATGACTATTGATACACACAACGAACAACTTGATACATCTCCTCCTATGACTCAAGCTAGTCCTATGGATAAACTTGTCGCCATGATAGACGTTATCCCTTGCAAGGGCCAAACCACTCAATCTCTTGATATTACTTTTTCTGCTAAAGACATACTACCAAAGCTTCCTGATGGTCCTCTCTACCTCACCAATAGAATCTATGATAAACCTACTAATGGGATATTAATAGATTCCACTTGTGGTGAGAATGGGATCATAGAAGAATTTATAATATTACATGATCTATATCAAGATAATTGTGACCCACCGACCGCATGGATTAAAAAACATCAAGGTTTTTCATGCCCTATGATTGGATCGATTGTGCTGCCTTTACATATGGTACCTAAGACTTTGGAGATGAAATTTTGTATTATTCCACAATCTGACCAATTTCATTTATGGCTCGAACTTCCTTGGCTTCACTCAATGAAAGTGGTTCCATCAGTCATTCACAAGTGCTTAAAGTTTCCACATGGAAATGAGGTATTCACTATACACCATAGTGTCTTTAATCCTTTATTTTCCAAAGGTAAATTTTCATTAGAAGCCTTTTGGCTGACACCCATTAAACCTATCACCCCTCAAAAGGACTTCTTTTACATTGCTTATCAAAAGTTTAAAGCTAAAAATATTGCTGAATTATCTCTTCATAATACATCTTCGCCCACCTCCATTCATCCTATCCTCGATCAAACCATGATTATACCTGAATTTGATATTGAACAAAACATCACCCACTCTGAACAATCTTCTCATCCATCGTCTAAACAACCAAGAGACCAAGAAATAACTCCTGCCTCACTCCCTTGTATCAAACAAGTGTATAAA
Source organism: Sequoia sempervirens (assembly GCA_007258455.2). Lineage (NCBI taxonomy): Eukaryota > Viridiplantae > Streptophyta > Pinopsida > Cupressales > Cupressaceae > Sequoia > Sequoia sempervirens. The sequence goes on along the minus strand of VDFB02271358.1, from coordinate 251,138,121 downwards.
GTGAAAGAGAAAGTGATTGGTCCTTCCTCTTCAGTTTCTCCTACTCTTCCCCTTTTCGAAGTAGACAAACCTATACCGACTCAATTTGCTCTTACACCTCAACAATTGCAAAACTGAATTAAATGCAACCATGGTGCTAGGGAATGAAGGCATCTCCGTTGTCTCCTTACTCATCAATCTTGCCTCATAGACAATAAAGAAAATAAACCTACACCATTGACAGAAGTAACATATGATCATCTTCCTTTTCGTGAGTAACCACATGATAGTCCTATACCACCATTAAATGAAAATGACCATATTTAACAACCAACACTTTTGATACATCCATCCTTAGAAATCACTCTTCATCCTCCCATCATTATTAATCTTGATGATGACGATGGAGATGTGGTGATTGCTAACATAGATTAAAATATAAACAATGAATTGAACTCTTTATTTTCATCTACAATGAGCTTAAATGATAAATCCTCTCCACCAAGTGAAGAAGCTGGTACAACCCCTAGTTTGGTACTTGTGATTCCTCCTTTGGACAGTCAATCACCTTGGCATTCCATTGAACATGATTGGGAGGTAGATGACTTGATGGATGACTTGCATATCGTATTCACCCATATCGTGTGTTTGATGTCTCCTGCTCATTGTACACTTCTTCTATATGTATCCCTATTCTTCTATTTGTCGTACTTTTACTCTTCAGTTTTGTTTTGTGTTTTTCCTTTGGAGATGATGCAAAGCATAGAGATTCTGTAAGTCTCTTCCATGTTGACCCAAACGGTCCTTGTATTTTTCATTTTTGTTTTGTGTTTTTCCTTTGGGGATGACGTAAAGCATTGAGATGCCTTAAGTCTCTTCCATGTTGACCCAAATGGTCCTTGTCTTTTTCATTTTTGTTTTGTGTTTTCCTTTGGGGATGATGCAAGGCATTGAGACGACCTATGTCTCCTCCATGTTGACCCAAAATACTCCTTTCTTTTTCTCTTTCTTTGTATTTTCTTGTGTTTTTCCTTTTGGGGATGACACAAGGCATTGAGACTAAAATGCCTCCTTCATGTTGACCCAAATGCTTTTTCACTTTTTTTTTGTCTTTTTGCTTGTGTTTTCCTTTTGAGGATGATGCAAAGCATTGAGACCGCAATGTCTCTTCCATGTTGACTCAAAATAAACTTTTTTTTCCTTTTCTTTCGATCTCTTTGTGTCATTCCTCCTGTTCTATGTGCTTTGGGGAATGATAACAATTTTGAGCTCTTTCATTAACATACATTACAACAATGAACATACTAACCCCAAATTTATAGATCCCTTATGTGTTTGGTGTGCTTTATTTTGTAGGGGGGAAACTCCCTTCTCTCTTTACTTTTCCTTTCTCCTTGACATGACGTAGCCTAACTTCGAAACATATGACTTGGCATACGGCTTTACAAGTTGGCTCTCATGTATTTTTTTCCTTTTGATTTATCTTTCCTTCTCTACTTTAAAGTAATTTCTCACAAAATGATGTGTAGAAATTCTTTTAAAGTGGGTGGCATACATTAACATAATTCATTTGCATTCTTAGTTCCTAGTGTAGCCTTGCCATTTATTTGATGTGTTTGTCACTTTGTGGACAACATTGGGTATGATATCCTTCATAAGTGTGATCTATCTAAGTATATTAAATTCCTCTTAGTGGTCTGATGTGATGCACTGCATCACCTAAGTTGCGAATATACTATTCTTTGATTGGTCCTCTCTTGGAGACATTAGACACAATGTTCCCTAAGTGATAGACCTTACATAAACTAAACAAGACTCCTTTGAACATCTTTTACACTTTTACATTTTTGCACCTTTTCCATTTTGCATTGTTTCCACCTTGCATAATGCAACTTGCATGACTGTGGTACCTTTGTCTTTTTTTTCATAACATTTGTTTCTTTGTGGCACCTTTTTAAATTATCAATGGGTATAACTTTAATATGGTTGAGTGGGAAGCAGTGGCATGAATTTTCCCCATAGCCACTTTTGTGTTTGTGAATGCATGCCCGCTAGTGTATGTATCTTACCTTTTGGGCTTTCTCACTCCCACGAAAAACTAGTTTTGTGGCCCCAGAGTGAGTATGCATTCTCTCTCAGCCTAGATGTAATTCACAACTAGTTGGATTGATGATCGAAGCTTCATCCAATTCATCTCAACACTTGTGTGTTCCTTTGTTCTTATGCTTAGTTTTCCATGGGATCTTCATCCTGGGGGCTTGATCATCCCTCTTGATCATTGTCATTCCATCTTGCTAACATAAGTGCATTTGAACCTTCCTCTCAATGTTCATGGCTACTTTAGCGTGAGTTTGAAGAAGGTCCTGCCTCTCACTAAAGTGGGGGCTAAATGTACCATAAAAAAATGGACCCTTCCAATTTTCATGATCTTTTAGGCCTTGTTTCATAGTGTTGAAGCTATGTTGCTTTGATTCTATGATGTATCTTGGCTTGAACATGCTTATTTTTGCGCTAAAACTTAAAGAACGACATCTTGTGAAGGTGTTGTGAAGTGTTGTAAGATATTTCTACATTCTTCTAGACTTTATTTAATGCAATTCACTTTAAAACCACCTTTTCACACATCAACAAGTTCTATTTTAAAGTGTTGTAAGGTCTTGTAACAAGATTTCATGCTTTTCTAGGCATATTTTCACTATCTACACCCTTCTCATGCTTTATTTTATCTTTTTATGCCCTCATATGCTTATATTAAGTTTATTTTTGGGTCCTATCCCAAAAAACAACATTAAACATGACATTTTTCCTAAAACTTGGTTGTGGGTCCCAGGTGGGACTCATTCACCAAGGGTGGCGAATGAGTCCCCCTTGGCCCTAAATTCAAATTTTTTCAAAATTTCTTTTAGGATTTTTCTCAAATTCACTTCATGTTAGCCTGTGATGAGGTATGAATGGATAGTAAGGCACAATATTTGTATAAATATGTGATTTTAACCTCATTTTAGATCTCCTAACACATTCAAGCAATTTCCTCATTCAAGCATTCAATCTTCAAGCACTCAAGAATCTTGCATCATCAACTCAAGTACTTTCAAGCACTTTGGAGTAGCCATTGACATCACTTCAAATTTGCATATTCAAGGATGTGGTAAGTTTGCAATACTTTCATGTTATTCATTTATCATTTCCCTTGCATGTCATTCATTTCAATTGGGTTTAATTACTAAAGTGGGGTTTGACCAAGGCAAACCCCTATTCACTAACCCTCCAACATTTTCCCCCTTTGCATGTGTCTTTGCAGCCTTTGTTTTGAAAATTTGATAGGTTTAAAGGTTTTGAAAAGTTGATTTCAAGTCAATTAGGCTCTTCAAATCAACTTATCATCCTTTCAAGCATTTTGAGTGTTTTCAGCCCATTTTCTGTAGAGTTGACCCCCACAACCTAATATTTAGACTTTGCAGGATTTTGAGTAGTAGTATTGTCTTCTGATTTTCCAAAAATATTGGGGAGGATGGATTTTCCACCCTTGGTGAATGAGTCCTACTTGAAATATGAAAAATCTGTATTTTGTTAGAAATCAACTCTCAGTTGTCAGAAATCAGATTCTGACACTTTTTCACCACTTAGAGGACTGATTCACCACCCTTGGCGAATGAGTCCCACTATGAAAAATCAAAAAAAATCATCAGCATTCCAGACACTCCAAAAAGCTCATACATCATCCAGGTGCACTCAGATTTGACCCTATACCTTTTGTTCTACATATTTCCTTCTATCTCTTCATCTTTCATAGTTGTTTTCATATCACAATGTGGTTTCAAACATAGCTTAAATTACACTTTAGCATTCATTTTAGATCATATTAATCAGTCAATTGAATTTAGATTAGTCCATTTACATCATATCACATTGCATACGTCCTAATTTGAATGAAGCATATGCATTTTAGGAACCTAATCTCTCTCTTTCTAGGTGAAAAATCTTAGGAAGAGAGCGTGCATTTCAGGTTCCTAAAATCTATGGTTCATTACAAAAATGGGGCACTTTATTTAGTGGACCTTCCAATTTGACCAAATCCTAGGGTGGGTTAAACATTGAGGACCACCCTGCCTTGGTTTCCCTTCAAAATAGCCTTCTGGCCAGGGAAGTCCAACCCCTGGAACCCGGATCATCCAAGCTCCCTCATGTGAACTACTAATGCCATTTGTTAGATTCCTCAAATGATGATTTACCCAATTTAACGTTGTCTTGTAGGGATTTGGCTAATGTTCCATGTATTTTATGCTTGAATGTGTTTATTGCCCCTTTGGTTACATGATATATGGAATCAGGTGCAGGACCTTTGGGAGCCATCGTGGAGAAAGAAAATGAAAAGAAAAAAGGTAGAGCACCCCGTGGAAAAGAAGATAAGGATCAGATGAAGTATGAATTCCAAGGGGAAAGCCTAAGATCTAGAGTCACCACAGATTAGAAGGAGATCTCTGACACAAATATAGTGCATGTGGACATCGACGAATTCACATGAAGGGTGAGGATCAGCCCTAGAATAGAGAATGCAAGATTGATCAGAGGCAATGGGATAGCCAAAGTTGTGTTCTTCCCTCCCACTCTTGTTGCCTCTAAGCTAGTAATGGCTCATAGGGAGGTATACTAACTAGAGACTCAAACAATAGTTGATAGGGATAGGAATATATTGGCTGATATGTCTACTCAAGCAATAACCAGAACCTTTCATATCCCTACCTTCGGGGAGATGGAATTTCCAACCATAAAGGAGTGCATGAAATGTGGTAGGAGGACCCAATTAAATGTAAGAAATACATAAATTAGTTTTGGCTCAAGGAGAAAAGGGGCAATGCTGCAAAAGTTCCCTAGGAGCCCTTCCGCAGTGATTTTTATGAAGACTACCATGATCTGGCGACCTTGTTAAGCAAATTAATGGGCCTTCCTTCTACTGCTTTCTATCATTGAAGAGATTCTCCATGGAGAGGATACCTCATTTTACTAGGGTGGGATAATTAGTGATTGCTTTCATGAGCAGTTCATGGCCGTCAAAAAGACCTCCAAGTTTTACATGAAATCCTATTTGGTCTACTCATTGGCCAAACAAAGGAAATATAGCGGCCTATTCAAAGCTCCAGATGAAGAACATGGCAAGGAGCTAAAATTCTATGATAAATACCCCTAGCTGCAATACAAGAACTACAAGAAGGATTATTGCAGGGTCAATGATGCTTTCACAGGTCATATCATTAGATTAATCAAGGGTGACCTAGAGAGGCGAGTCTCCCATAGTGCCAATGATTTCTTGAAGTAGTATGCCTTTCTGTTCATCCAATATCTGAAGTTTACATACATTCATGTAGAAGCCTTCTCAGAAAGACTGAACAAGCTACCCCAGTATCCTAATGACTGAATAATACTATTGGAGCTCTCTCGACAGCTGTGACATGTGCACACCCTCTTGAGCAACAAACATCTGGTAGGGATTCCTTATCCCCTCTCTTTCGACCAAGGGTTGTATGAGCTCCATACCTCATAATGTGCCCACAATTCAGAGGAGTTGGTAGAGTACCATTTGAGGCTCCACATGGCTTGGCCACAAATGGATCCCTATGGCCATATCAGGAAGGCGCTTGGACCCGAATATGCCCATCTGCATAGCATTGAGGACTTTTGGGCTAATTGTAAATATGACAATGAGGTATGAATGAGGCACTATATGCAGATGACCGCATACTTTGTAAAGAGGATAAACCTTTTCCCAGTGCATGATTAGGTGGAAGAAGATGAGAGCACAACAATAGACCCCTGATATGATGCAATTTTCAATCTCCTGCTACCACTAATTGATTGGGACAAGCAAGAGGTCGATGACCTCGACATTCTAACCAAGCCCATCGAGGCTCAGAAAAAAGAATGGATTGATGGGAAAGTTGCCCGACTAAAACAATAAGGGGTCTCTCTGACCTATGAGGGGCTCAAAAGTGAGCCAAGTCAAATAGATGGAGGGGCAGCTACTGCCTCAACAAGAGAAACTTTGAAATCCCCTCCACTCACTCAATCGAGGAAAAGAAAAGAAACTGATGAGCATCAGCCCAATCCAAAGGTATACGCAAGAAAGGCCTCAAAAGGTGAACCTTCCAAGAAACATAAGAAATTGGGTAGTGTCACTGAGATTCCTATTATTCAAGAGGATCTACTCCATGAAGGAGAGGAAATGGAGATCGAGCAACCAAAATATCCACCTGCCGCCTCCACCACTGATGTCCCTCTGCCTACTTCTTAGGCCATGGTGGCTACTTCTCCACCTGCAATGGACATCTCAGTCCACCTTGCCTCTTCTTCGCCTACTGGACAAGTTGTAATGATTGATTCTTCTTCCACCACCACCTCTCTAATTTCTTCTACTTCCATGTCTATGATCATGTCTCTTTCACTAGCAACAACACCAATTCCAATACCAACACTCTCACTTCCAGAGGCATTTTTGTGGCATATGCAGAATGTCCCATCTGAGATTTCTGAAGTATTGATGAGTCCAACCATCTAGGCTTCCTTGGCATGGGTTCTTTCTAGTGTTCCTACCTCAAAGCCTCCAACTGAACCACCGGAGGTGAAAGCCATGATTCAAATATATGAGGAGGTAGAATGACAAGAGAGGGAGGCCATCAAGGCATTGGAGGAGGAGGCAGGTGACTACCATGAACATCTAGAGCACCAGCGTTTACAAATTGATAAGGTAGTCCATGAGGGAGAGGAATCAAAATCCTTTGAGAGTGAAAAAGAAGAAGATGTTGGTACCAGATACATTGTACAAACCTTTGATGCAAATTTTGAAGAAGAGTTGTCCCAACAATTGAAAGATATCAAAGAGGAAGTGGAAATACCACCTCCTAAAGAAGAAAAGGAATCTAGTGATAAAATAGAAGAATACACTGAACTTCCAAATGGGGAGAAAGAAGAAAGCCCCAATCCAAATGAAGAAATTCTCCTCTCAGTGGAACAAGAAGAACAAGAAAAGAAAGTGCCACCTCAATGTGAGGAGGAGGAGAGTAAAGAAGAAGACAAGCCTGAGGAAGAGGCTGAATTCCATAATAGTCTAGAAATAGGGCATCCTGAAGAAGAAGAAAAGGATATTGAAGGGGAAGACAACCCCAAGGAACACCTACCCACTAAGTCCCCCATAAAATGTACGGTCTTCATTCAGGATTCTGATGAAGAAGAAGAAGACACAAGGATGAAGAAAAAGCTCCTAAGGATAAAGAGATTGAAATTAGGAAGGATGAAGAGGAGGGTGATCGTGAATCCCCCAAGGAAAAGCCTAAGATGCCCGAATGGCTGGAAAAAAAATTGGAGAAGAAAGCTCTTGCTCCAAGGGATCCAAGAGCAATATTAGAGGCCATCTTTTCCCGAGCTCAGATCAACACCAAAAAAGAGAAGCCCAAAGTAAGATCCAAGTTGACGATGGATGCTTTTGGATCTAGGACCGTGCAAATAGCTACATTGGTGGTGAATGAGGAAGGGATAGGTTACAATGTTTCCACCATCGACTTGGGGACAACATCAAGAGAAAAAAAGGTGGATGATCATCTTTGGGAGTCTATTTCCACGGTGGTGCATTTGATACAACATGATAAGGTCTCCAAGGAAGAACTTAAGGCACAACTAGCTGATTTGACAGGCTATATTTAGCAATGGTCATCTACGGAAGAGCTTCTGACCACATCTTCGGCTCCACTACAACTATTGTCCAAGGAGAAAATTGACAAACTTGAGAAAAGAAAGAACTGGACTAAGACTACAGAAGATTGGTTCCAACAAGTCTTGTATGCTGGAAACATGGGCATCAATCACGCTGTTAGAATAGAAAATAAATTCTTGGAGGTCCAGAAGACCCTTGAGGGCATGAGGAAGTTTTGCATTTACTTCCTAGGGATTTATGAATCCACCTACCAAAAAATTGAGGCCATCCTCAGGCTTCCTCCCAAAGTATGGAAAGAAGACCTTGCATTCGTGGAGGAAGATCATTGGCTAGTTGAAAAGTGGAAGATGAACTTCGACCACAGGAAGGAGGTGCTAGAGTAGGTCCTCTACAAGGTGGAGCTAGACATTGATTGGGCCAAGGAAATCATGCCAAATTATATTGAATATTTGAAATTGATGACAAGATATGATCTTCTCGTTGTTGAGATCAATCCCGAAAAGGTGAAGCCTTATTTTAGAAAGATGGAAGATGGAATGTCAGGAGGGCTCACCACAAACTTCATAAATTTTGCTGCTCGAGCCTTCGCCCAATCTGAGCAAGTTAGAGATAATATGGCCAGGTGTGATGAAGATTGGGATACACTTACTAGCCAATCTAAACAATGGAACTACTAGGTGCTCCAATCCAACATAATGGAGATTGAGAAACTTCAGACGCTAAGTAGCAAGTTTATAGAATATGCTGCCTTGAAGAAACATGAAGGAAACCCAATAATTGATGACAAGTTCCTCATAGTAGCAAAGGGAAATCAGCTAGAAGACAAAATGCTGCAGTGCTTCCACTAAAGGACAAAATAGGGAAAAGACAAGGATTTTATTTTAAATTGTAATATATTTGGGGGTAGGTGAAACCCTAGTTTGTAGTGAATCTTGGCAACACAATGCAAATCAATCTTGGCCATTCATTTTTCTTTTTGAACACTATAAATAGGGGGTCTCCTCTCATTTTCAAGAGAGAGTTGAGTTGTTGTAATGACATGTTGTAGAAATTTTAATATAAATACATTGACTTTGGTGTATTTTTGTGTTTCTTTGTATGTTTCATGATTCATCTCCCATAGTTAGATGATTTAGATAGATTTACTTTTGTTGTTCTTCGTGGTTTTAGATTTCTTAGGTAAATTAGTAGATGTTGTTCAATGGTTGTGTAGATTTCTGCTATGTTGATGCCTTTTTTGTCCATACTTTTTGTTGTTTATTGCTAGTAGATAGATATGCAAAGTTAGTCTAGACTTAAATTGAAAGTTGCTCCAAACTTTTATCTTTTGTTCATGCATATTTATGGTGAATGAGTGGTAGAACATTTGCAGTCCTTAGAAGGTAGCACAAGTTTCATGATACTGTGAGTTTTCTGGTTAAGTGAAATTCTATTTTAAGAAAGTTGTCTACAGTAGAACCCTCCATGATCACTGTTCATAGTTAGTTTTAGATCCAGGAACCTCTTCTCTTCCCTACCTTTTTCCTTTTATTTTTTAATAAGTGACCTATGCTAAGGTTCATTTTTACATTGTAAAGCTAAATCTCAAGATAAAATAGGAGTTTATTATTGCTATTCGAACCTGCAACAAACTGCACTTTAACTTCCCATCTTAGGAACTCCATTTCAAGATTCATCTCACATCTAGCTACGTAAGTCTTCCTTGTCATTGCTAGAAAATCACATCGAACATCAATCAAGAAATTCCATGTATGTCATGACCTGACGCCCAATAGACCTTGGGGTAGTGATTGGTAACTTGCTTGTGAATTTCTACCTTTCAAGAGATGTAGTGCGCCTATGCACTACCTGTGTTGAGAAAGTGCTAAAACACCCATCAACAATCACCTTTGAATTTGTTTCTATCTTGAACTATTCTATTTAAGAAATAATTTTTCTCCATTTCATCCATTGCTTCATAATTACTAGCAAGCTTTTCTAGGTCAATGTGGACATTTCCAAATTCTTCAATTGTAAACCCCAAGGCCAACACTTTTCTAAGTTATTCTGAATTAATGGATAACAATTCTTCTTTGCTATCTTTATTAAAAAATTCTCTTTTGTTATCATCATAATTTAGGGCACAGACCATGATAAATTTTGTGCAAGAGAAAACCTCATGTAACATCATGCCCCCTAATCCAGTTACCCACGGTGCATTGATACTATTAACTTGTATTTTATTTGCAGCCTTATTCTCAGATGAAAATATAAGTTCTGAGGTACACCTACCATAGGTTTTAGGATCATAAATATCATGGTATTCATTAGTGAAACCTGGGGTTTTAAGCAATTTTGCATAATGTATTTTTTATCTGACATTGCTCTAGTGGTACTGGTGGTAGACATGCTAATACAATCAACGATGTGAAATTTGTGAATTCCCTATTATTCCTTAATTTTTCTTAATTATTAAGCCTCCTAACCCTAAACCTAAACTTCAAAGTTTGAAAAAATAAGATTTTAAGAAATGTCAAGTGATGAAACGTAGCCACATGAATTATTTAACTTACCTAGATTTTGAATTTTAATTTTTGAAGTTGAAACTGGGTTGAAACTTGAAACTGGGTTACTAGAATGGCTTTGTTGGAAGTGAAACTATGGAACCCAGAATAGGGTGGTGCACTGCAATGAGCAAATTGAAGACTGAAATCTCCGTGTGTGCTGATCCTCTAACTTCAAAATAAAATCACTTAGCAATAGAAAGTGTTGTTTTTTTGAATATTAAAGTGAATGACACCGAAATTTCTACTCGTTACTTACAGACTATATAGTACACAATTACGTATTACATGGCTGACAACATTTAAAACAAGCCATTCATGATTTAATCTTGCATTGACAACAAATTCTAAACCGTTGATCTTTGTTAATCTAACGGTTATAGGGTGATTCTAGAGGATTAAGTTTGCAAGCCTAGCACTCTGTGCATTTCATTCTAGAATGCAACTACAACCATACATCAAATGTTCATGAAATGGTTGAGTAATTTATGATATAAATAATAAACATAAAACATGTGTTTTAAATTTTCTTTAAAATTTAATGCACTAGGATTGATATCAAGGCCAAAGGGCCAAAAACTTAACATTGCAAAGGCAATAATAAAATGAATTACAATATCACATTAATAGCATATTGCACAACAATTAATAATTTAATCGCACTTAACTTGCGAAGGACTTAATAAAATGACTTACAATGTTATTTTAATAACACAACCATTTATTTTATTACAACTAAATTACAATGTCACATTATTGCATAGTACAAATGCAAATGTAGGTGCAAGTTCCAAGCTTCTGCTGGACCACTGGTGAAAACATAAATGTAATACATGTTTCTCTAAAAATAAATGGAACTTGTTGGGTCAACCATGAGCTCTAAAAATAAACACATGGGACTTGTAGGGTCATCCATGAGCTTTGAAAATAAATGTATGGGAAAGGGGTCCCAATCAAACTGGGGAAATGGGAGCTATGAAGATACAAAATGTACTTAATCCCTTTCAAAACTAGACTCATGCATAAGATGAGGGGTTGTAAAATTGCTCCCATGTAGAAGATGAGCACTGAAAAATAAATGCATGGGACTTGCCTGGTAGGCCATGGTGTCTTAAAATAAATGCAAGAGACTCTCTTAGACAACCATGTAGACAATGAGGGGTAGTAAAACTGCTCCCATGCACAAGATGAGCACTAAAAATAAATGCATGGGAATTTCTTGGGAAACCATGCAAATGATGAGGGGTAGTAAAAATCCTCCCATCTTCTACCTCCAACCTCCATGCATCAAGATAACACTTATGTCCATCAAAGATCCTCATCCTAGTTCAAAACCTGTTCTAGAAGTTAGGTGAACCAAATAAACTTCTTTCCAATTCCACCCATTCTGAACTTGAGGGAAATTTGTCTTTTACTCTATAACTGCATAACTAGAGGTAGGAGGATTTAGAGCATCCCCGATAATACCACATCATCTTCTTCCTGAATCCTTGTTAAGTTATTAACCCTACAAAATGAAAACCCTTATGACAATTCAATGAATGATTTTAGTTGTGCTCACTATCCTTATTTATGGGACAAAAGTGTTGCCAAAAGTACCACTACTAGTGTGGTCCCTTGTACAACTCACACATGTCATATGTGAGGTTGTGTATAGTTAATACTAACTAGTAATAATTGCGATTCATGCAAAAAAAATCTAACTTAATCGGTACCTCAAGTTGGCTACATGCAAAGTTGAAAGTTGTGCCTCAAGCTGACAAGCTATCAATTGTCAAAATTGGTAGTGTCATGTAAGCTGTTGATTGTCAAAATCATTGGATTATTGAAATCATCATCTAGGATTCTATAGTACATCGTGCAGTTTTCAATATAAATCTATCCAATCAATCACTCTGGCTATTCATATGGCATTAATCAACATTGTTGCCTAGTACCATAGCCAAATTGAGAATTTCAATAGAATAAATGAAAGGTAGAGTACTTCAACACATTGAAAATAGAGAATTAAATGTCTTTTTTTACCTGAATCATTATCAATGTCCACTAATAAGTCACAATAAATTTCACTCACTTATGATCAAAACTATATGTTGATAATTACTATTAGTTTTAAAAGCCACATTTAACATTTTTATATTGATCAAAGAAAAAGGGATTTACAAGAATGGAGCCACGAAAATCATTTTAATTTAAGTGGCTATTGCTAAAGATTGAAGTACATAGTACATAACCAGCATGGCCAATAGCCAAAAAGCCACTAACCATAACAAAAAATAGTCACAAAGTACATATTACAAGAACTATTACGCTGTACAATAAAATATAGACACGTGACACATCACACAATTTATTACTAATTTTTTTTGTAACATTAGTTGAGGCCATCAACTAGTGGTTTGAGTAGAATGTGAATTAAATTTAACAAATTAACAACAAAGAAGAAAAGCGAATCACCCAAAACCTTCCTCCAAAACTCCAAACTCTTTAATGATTCAATTTTCGTATCACATAGCAGACCCCATCTCATATTAACTAGGGCAAGAGCCTGCGCTCTAGAAGCATGCAATTCCATTTTCCTCAAGATTCCTCCAACAGCTGCTAACCCAATTTAAAAATTGTAATTCTCTAGCACCAACTCAAGCGAAGAAATAGAGTAAATGAAAGGTTGCAAATAACATATTGCCAATGTCTTCACCAAATCTTTATCGAGAAAAAATTCCATGCAATTGGACAAGAAATTCGAAGCTACCTCAGAATATAGAGCACGAGGGTTGTTCTGAAGCCATTCCCTACCCACAATTATTCTTATAGCATCCTCAACCTGCACACAATGAATTGTAAAAACCATACCCAACTTTTGTCTGTCGTATGCATTGTCCCTTCTTTTCTCCCAAAAAAATTTGGGTAGCATGACACGCCATGAAGACTCCATAATATCTCAGTTAAATTGAGAATAGAGAAGAAATAAATCAATGCCAAATATATTATAAATGATATGAAGAACATCAAGTTGGTGAAGTATATATAGAATTTAGCACGTGAACACAATCAATATGACATCACACTTGTCATTTTTAAATTCACCACTATGATTAATGTGACAATTAACATTTAATTCAACACTTGAATCCTTATAAACAAGTTCTTAAAAGGTATGCCCATGAAAAATGACAAGATGGCTGCATAGTGCACATGCAAATAAACTATAAAGTTATTTTTAAAATGGGGACATTGCTAGGTTGACAAGACTCAACCCTCAGGACTAATGAGTTAAGATATAAGGATTTTTCATAAAATAATTTGGTCTTACTTAGGCAATATTAAAAGGTAAAACAAAAGCACAATGACTGACAAACCTAAATAATTAATAAAATATCAACCATTGATTTCTAAAAATCTAACGGCTCTAGTGTTATTCCATAGGTTTCAGTTCACAAGTCTTGTGATTCAAGGATTTACTTCTAGAATGCATCTATAGTCATCCATCAAAAATTCATCGAATGGTCCCTCTTTTAAAATAAACTTTATGCACGTGCATAATTTAAAATGGGGACATTGCTAGGTTGACGAGACTCGACCCTTAGGATTAAAGAGTTAAGATTTAATGATTTATCATAAAATATTTTGGTTTGACTTAGGCAATATTAAATGGTAAACAAGGTTACAAGAGCACGATGACCGGCAAAACTAAATAGTTAATAAAATCTCAACCATTGATTTCCGAAAATCTAACGATTCTAGTGTTATTCTGCAGGTTTCAATTCGCAAGTCTAGTACTTCAAGGATTTAATTACAGAATGCAACTATAGCCATCCATAAAAATTCATCGAATGGTCCTTCTTTTTAAAAAAACTTTATACACGTGCATAATTTAATATGGGGACATCACTAGGTTGATGAGACTCGACCATTAGGATTAAAGAGTTAAGATTTAAGGATTTTTCATAAAATATTTTGGTTTGACTTAGGCAATAATAAATGGTAAAAAAGGTTACAAGAGCATGATGACCAATAGACCTAAATAATTAATAAAATCTCAACCCATTCATTTATGAAAATCTAATGGTTCTGGTGTAATTCTAGAGGTTTCAATTCACAAATCTAGTGCTTGAGAGATATACTTCCAAAATGCAACTACAATCATCCATCAAAAATTCATTGAATGGTCGTGGTCCATAATGCTGCGTGGTCACTAGAATTTGGAACCTTAGAACCAAAGTATGAAGTATCAAAATTTTCAAAACCTTCGACCCACCGAGTACAAAGATGACTAAGAAAGACTTGCAACTAAGATTAAGAAAAGTACCAAAACCCCGACTTTGGTGAATTAATATAGGAAAAGTGTCAAGGATGGTGCATTTATGAAGTGAAGATCATGGGAATATTTTAGCAAGTGGACACGACTGGAGGATTGATGGGTAATTAAGATCCGTACATGTGGATTTTGGAAAATTATTACCTCTAGACCCTCGATTAGCGAAGTTAATAATAGAGTTTGGAATGGAGAAGAAGGCACACAAAAAGTATGAAAGAGTGGTCGTGGTGGCAATGTAGCTACAACAATTTTCAAATGGAGGCCAAATTCACTCTGTGTTTGAGAAGGCAATTAAACTTGTTTTATGGTGAAGCTTCTAACCAAAGATTAATGCATATGTTTTTATTCACTGATGGGAGGTTGGTACAAAGTGTGTAGATAATTTTGGGGAAATCCTTTGGAAATCTTAGGCATAGATATAGGACTAACATGGATGTATACTCCTTGATTATAGCATGGGGTTTGGACTTTGGTAAATCGACAAGCACAATGAGAGAATTTGCGGAGATGATTGTGCATAGAGATTTCTTGGAAGGATTATAATCAATACTTGAATAGGAAATTCCAGGTGAAGGTTTTGACATCTAGGAAGGCTTTGAAAATGTGGAACTGGAAAGGGAAGGAGGATGCATCCCTTTCATGTGTTGGCTGGAGGATGAGATTAAAAATCAATGTAGGGAAGAAGCAAGGTTAGGCTGGCAAGCATTGAAGCTCTTTATAGAGTTGATGAAGGTGGAAGCAATTATAGCACAGGCGAAAGTGGAGGAAGAGCGCATGGAAGCACAAGCAAAAGAAAAGGAAAAGTGTATGAAAGCAAAAGGACATAATGTGAGGAAGCGAAAGATGAAAGGAAAAGCAACAAGGAAAGGTTGTTATGAAATGGGTAGCGCTAGTTGAATTTGTAGTTTTTGTTGGGTTTTTGCAGAATTAAGGCAAGACTAGTACTAAATTTTTGGATTGCTAAAAATATTGTTGACATATGTAAGGTAGATACAAATAGTTGTGGAACTGGTTTTAGTTGGGCAAGGTTACTTTTTTTGTTATGAAGCATTTTAAGATGCTTTTTTGAAAAAAAAATTATAGCTGTAGGTGATTTTTGGATGGTTGATGAAAACAATGAGGCAAATAATCTTTATTTTCATGCATTTTTTTTATTAGTTTGATATTATGTTTAATTCGCCAATTTTTTTTTCCTAACAATTTGAAAATAGGTTTAATTCGCCAATGAATTTTATTTTTTAGTTTGAAAAAAAGTTTTAATCACCAACAAAATTATTTTTTCTAGTTTGAAAACAGGTTTAATTTGCCAATCAAAATATTTTATTGGTTTGAAAATAGATTTTAATTGGCAATGGAAAAATTTTATTGGTTTTAAAAAAATTACATTTCACCAGGATTTTCCATAGACTTCTAGTGATTAGAAAATATCCGCCAATGGACATTTTTTTTTCACGAAAAAATGAAAAAATTCACCACTAAAATTAATATTTTTATCAAGAAGTATACAAGATTCACCAGGATTTTACACCTTTGCTGAGGGGAGGGTTTCTTAAGTTTTCCCTGGTTGAAAGCTTTTCACTCTTGGCTAAGCCCCAAAGAACTTTATACCTTTGGGAAGTGAAGGTGAAGGGTGGGTTACCCCTTTCTCCTGGCTGTGTGAAAATAATTTTCTTTCAAATCATTCCTAGTTAACCTTGTGCATTCGAGCTTTAGACCTAATTGGCCATACCCACCTGACTCACATTAGGCTTGTTGTTGTGTATTCAAGTGTTTGCTTAATCATAACATTTAATCTTGGAAACACTATATTATTATTAAGAGACCTAATATTTTTTTTGGCAATGGAGCAAGGTGGGAGAGGTGAGAGAGGTAGGTGGGGTGGGATTTTGAATGTGGGTGAAGATGCTTCAGAGGAGGAAAATTCAGATGGTGATGATGGTCTGCCTAGTTTGAAGGAGCTTCTTCTTTCTACGGACCTTTTTGGCTAGTCTTCGTTTGGCTTCCTTTTGGGGATTTTTTTTCCCGAGCCTTTGTTGTTTGGCTTGTGGCTTTCTTTTGCTAAGGTTGGGATAGAGTGCATCTTATCAGGTGGGTTTTCTTTCGGGCTTCTCCATTCTTATTTATGCTTGACTTCGTTTATTGGTTGGATGACTTCTGCTTAGCTTCGTGGGTTCTTTTGTCTCCCTGATGGCTTGTGGGATGCTTCTCTAGCAACTTTGTTTCTGGGTGGTATCTTAGTTGCCATTGGATGTGTAAGGAAAGATAGATGTGGAAGCAACTCTCCTAACGTCAAAACCTCAGGGAAGAATGCAGAGACACTTTTAAATTTTTACAATTACAATCCAATTAAGATGCACATGAAAGAGATAATAGAAATAGAGAATTAGACATACACACATGAACACCAGAATTATGTGGGAAAACCCTTATGGGAGAAAAACTCACCACACCAAGAGAAGTCACTTTGTATTACAATAATAAAGATTACATACAGAGATCTGACTTATCTTTTTGATGTCAATTTATAGTAGCATTCACTATGATCAACCTCGTACAAAACTTTCACATTACAATGTTCTCAGAATCGAATTCATGTAGTGATCATACAACCACACATCAATCTGTCAAACCATTCATCATGTGCAACTTCAGAGTATATCCATGTCGCCCATGTCTATCAAGCTTCCTCTTAGTAACAGCCGCAACAGTCCCACTGCTAGCGGTTCCCATTCGGCTTCTCTGATTGGTCGAATACAAGCCACATAGGAAAGTCTTCACTCAGCCAAAGATGTTCACCCTATGTTGGCATGACAGTGAGACACTAACTGTGTCTCCCCGATGCCATGAAGTCAGCATTCGATATCACTAAGAGTCCATACTATCAGCAATATGTTACACCGAGTCCAGTGAGCTATCACTAAGACTTCACCATTGCTGAGAGATCATACCGAGCCTTTATGTTATGCTGAAACGTTCAACAGTCGAAAAGACTTACCGCTTTCACTAGGAGATCATACCGAGTTTCAAAAGTTACTCCAAAGTTCTCATCTATCACCAAGACTTATCACTATCGCTGAGATGTTACTTCGAAGTCTTAATTCATACCGAGCACCAAACAACAGTCGATAAGATTTCTCTCCATCGCTAAGAGTTCTTAGCAAACCCTTAGTGTTACCCCAATGCCTCCAAATGAATACCTATCGGTGACACATCTCCATATCGACAAGACTTCATACCAAAGCATATGAGTTACTCCAAAGACCACATGTGTAACACCCTGTCGGTGAGACATACAATCTTGATAAGACTTCACACTGAGATAAGCCTTTTGGCCAAGGGTCTCCCCAACACTGCTTGTCGCCCAGAGTCTCCCTAAAATATGATAGAAATGGCCCATTGGCCAGGGATCTCCACTCGGCATAGGGTTACAACGATTGCCACAAGTCATAGCAATAGGTCGACTTGGCAAGACGGAAACAAGGTCTCAGCAACCAGAACTATTCAACAAGGTTTCAACTATTAGTCGGCCAGACACAAAGCATGTCACACCAACTTGTCTCTCTTAGAGGTTTTAGCCTGTGGGATTGAGGCATATATTTCCAACAATCTCCCACTTGACGAAGATCACACAGGCACCTCCAGAGCACAACTAACCTATTGAAAAACATGGGCACTGAGGCCCATCGAACTGACACACCACCTGAACTTGTCTATGATAACTGGCTTCATCAATGCATCTGTAACATTCTCCAAAGTATCAACTTTTTCCAAACTGACCTTTCCATCCTCCACCATATCTTGTACAAAGTGGTACTATACATCTATATGTTTCATCCTAGCATGGAAAGTAGGATTCTTTGGGAGAAAAATTGCACTCTGATTGTCACAAAAAATAGTTATTTTCCCTGCATCAAAACAAATGTTAGAACACAAAAATTTTAACCAAAATGCTTCTTTACAAGCATGTGTAGCTCCCATGTATTCAACCTCTATAGTGGACAAAGCGACTATTGCCTGCCGCTTACTCATCCAACTCACTGCACCACAATTCAACATGAAAGTATATCCATTGGTGGACCTCTTGCTGTCAATTTCCCCTGCCCAATCAAAATCCACATAGCCTCGAATACTAAGAGTCCTCTATGATTCAACCAAGTTCCCATGGTAACATAAAGCAAAATCTTAAGTGCCCTTCAAATATCTGAAAACTCTCTTTACAACATCACAATGTGTCCTTCCAGGATTATCCATAAATCGACTAAGAACTCCTATTGCTTGAGCAATGTCTAGCCTTGTATAGACCATTGCATACATAAGACTGCCAACCACACTAGCATAGGGTACACTAGTCATGTCCTCCATCTCAGTAGGAGATTTTGGACAGTCTTCAACAAATAGCTTCATTCCGTGCAAGACTAGAACAACTAGCTGCTTGTAATAATTCATGTAAAATATCTCTAGAACATTCCTAATATACTTACTCTGATTGAGCCAAAGCTTTCTACTATTCCTATCCCTGGTTATCTCCATCCTCGGAATATACCTTACTACACCAAGATCTTTCATTTCAAACTTAGCAGACAACTGAGACTTAAGATGAAAAATCATCAACTTACTATTGCCTATGAACAACATATCATCAACATAGAGAGCAATAATAAGAACTTGATCACTTTCAACTTTGTAATAGACACAATGATCATATTTTGATCTTACAAATCCCAAAGACAATACAAAAGTATCAAACTTCTGGTACCACATTCTAGGTGACTACTTTAACCCATACAGAGACTTTTTTAACTTGCAAACCAATTTCTCTTTACCTTTCTCCATAAAGTGCTCAGGTTGGGACATATAGATTTCTTCTTCAAGATCACCATGAAGAAATGTTGTCTTCACATCCATCTGTTCGACCTCTAAATCATACACTACTGCAAGTGACAAAAGAAATCTGATAGATGTCAGCTTAGCTATAGGAGAAAAAATTTCCCCATAATCAATTCCCTCTACCTGGGAATAACCCTTCGTAACCAACCTCGCCTTATACTTTTCCACACTGCCATCCAAACCAATCTTCCTTTTAAATACCCATTTGTAGCCAACAACTTTTCTGCCTTTAAGCAAAGGCACCAAAATCCAAGTGTCATTCTTTTCTAATGATGCCATTTCTTCATTCATGGCTTCCAACCAAGAGTCTGAATCAGACATTCTAAATGCCTCTTTCACAGTCCTAGGCTCATCAGTGCTAGAAATTAAAGCATAGGCACAAGTAGAATCTATCAAAGAAAACCCATACCTATCAGGTTGCTTTCTTTCATGAGTTTTCCTCCTCACTTGTTGAGGCTGAGGTTGTTCTTCTTCATCAGAACTCTCAGAACTAATTGAGCTCTCCTCAGTTTCAGGTACATTTTGAATTTTGAATTCCTCTTTATCTAGTGTAGGAGGTATTCCAACTACATCCTTATTGTTTTTTGAGTTTGTCTTTGACTGTAGATCCAAGGTAGAAGGCTTCAGCTCATGAAAGATTACACTTCTGTTGTATACAACCTTCTCTATATCAGGATTCCAAAGCTTGTATCCTTTTATGCTAGCACTATAGCCAATAAAAATATATTTAACAGCCTTGTTCTCCAACTTAGATCTTTTCTCATACGACACATGAGCATATGTCTTAGCCAAAAACATGAATATGTCTTAAAGAGGGCTTCTTACCAGACCACACTTCCAAAGGTGTTTTCTCATCAAGAGAAGAATTTGGAGAACGATTTATCAAGTAACATGCTATAGCAAATACCTTAGCCTAGAACTTCTTCTCCAAGCCAACACTACTCATCATACTTCGTGCTCTCTCCATCACTGTCCTATTGAACCTTTCTACAACTCCATTTTGCTATGGAGTATAAGGTGTAGTATTATTTCTTTTAATCCCATGGTTTTTACAATACCTCTCGAAATCATCAGAACAAAATTCATCGCCATTATCAGTCCTTAAACATTTTATTTTTCTTCTAGTATGATTTTGTACAAGGTTCTTAAATTCCTTAAACCGACTGAACACTTCTAATTTAATTTTCAAAAAATAAACAAATGTTCTTCTCGAATAATCATTAATGAACGATACATAGTACCTTGACTTAGACAAAGAAGGAACATTCACTGGATGAAATACATCAGAATGAATATAATCTAGCAAACCAAAAGATTTATGAGGAATGGAATAAAATGAAACATGGTGTTGTTTTCCATATCTACAATGTTCACATAATTCAAATTCAAGGTTACAATCTTCAAGCCCCTCAACCAGGTTTTTATTCTTCAAGGTTTTTAAACCTTTCTCTCCAATGTGGCCTTGCCTATGATGCTAGAGCATAGTCTTTTTTGCTGGAAGTTTAACTTTCATAGAGTTTACACAATTATGAACATTTCCCTCTTTCCCTCCATGGGTAGGTTTTTGTGACTTTACAGAGACATTGTTGCATTGAACAACATGTGCATCCAGCTTGTACAAGGTACCAATACGAGCACCCCTTGCTAGCACCATTGAGCCTCTAGTAATCTTGCAGCCATTTCCAGAGAACGCGACTTGCACTCTAATATCATTCAGCATACTAATAGAAAGTAAGTTTCAAGCCAGACCTGGTATATGCATTACATTATTAATTCCCTTCACTCTTCCATCAGGGAATTGAATTCTGACTCTACCATGACCAACAATTTCCAAAGTTGAATCACTTTCCAAATACATCTTTCCACCATCATAATTTTCATACTTTGTGAACCAGTCTCTATGAGATGTAATGTGGAAAGATGCTTCAGAATCAATCAACCAGACATCATTTGATGCCTATATAGCCAAGGCTGCGATGAAGGCATCTGCATCACTCTGAGAAGAATCATTGTCAGAAGAATACTTCTTCTTCTTCTTCTTCTCCTCTTTACAATCCTTTTAGACATGACTAGGTTGCCCATAGTTCCAACACTTCACCTTGGACTTCTTGCCAAGAGGCTTTGATCTCCCCTCTGATTTTGATTTTGATTTCTTGTCCTTCTTCTTGCCCTTTTCTTTCGATCTGCCTCTAACAGCAAGAGCCTCGTTTTCCATCTCAAAAGATTTCCTTCTCATCTCTTTTGATAACAAAGAACCAACAACATCTTCCATATTGAAACTGGATGTTGTACTCCCAATATCCATCACTAGGTGATCCCATGAATCTAGCAATGAACACAATATCAGCATACAAAAATCCTCTTCATCAATCTTCACACCAACAGATGTTAATTGTGCAATCAACATGTTGAATTCATTCAAATGATCAGCAATAGACCCTCCTTCCTACATTCTCAAAGTGTACAACTTTTTCGTCAGGAACAGTTTATTCACCAAGGACTTCCCTTGATAAATAGATGCCAGTCACTTCCACAAGGAAGATGCAGTATTCTCCTCATGCAAATTGAGAAGAATGAAGTTTTCCAAATAGAGCCTTATCAACCCCTTAGAATTTCTATCTGCAAGGTCCCAATCTTCTTGCTTCATGCCTGTAGGCTTCGCTCCAGACACAGCAATCCAAAGATCATGATCAACAAATAGATCTTCCATCTTAAGTTTCCACAACTCAAAATTGCTACCATTGAATTTCTCTATTTCAATATTTCCTGACATGCTAGCCATCTCAATCTGTAATTTGAATTTGATAAAATTCTACTAGACTCCCACTAAACAGAAATGACAGAAAAAACCCAACGTACCCACAAGGATAACACAACTGGCAAGGCTCTGATACCACTTGCTAGGAAAGCTAGATGCGGAAGCAACTCTCCTAACATCAAAACCTCAAGGAAGAATGCAAAGACACTTTTAAATTTTTACAATTACAGTCCAATTAAGATGCACATGAAAGAGATAACAGAAAAAAAGAATTAGACATACACACATGAACACCAGAATTATGTGGGAAAACCCTTACGGGAGAAAAACCCACCACACCAAGAGAAGTCACTTTGTATTACAATAATAAATATTACATACAGAGATATGACTTATCTTTTTGATGTCAGTTTATAGTAGCATTCACTATAATCAACCTCGTATAGAACTTTCACATTACAATGTTCTCATAATTGAATTCATCCATTAATCATACAACCACACATCAATCTGTCAAACCATTCATCATCTACAACTTTAGAGTATATCCATGTCACCCTTGTCTATCGAGCTTCCTATCAGTAATGGCCACAACAGTCCAACTACTAGCAGTTCCCATTCAGCTTCTCTGATTGGTCAAATACAAGCCATGTAGGAAAATCTTCACTCAAAAAAAGACGTTCACCCTGTGTTGGCATGTCGGTGAGACACTAACCGTGTCTCCCTGATACCATGAAGTCAGCATTTGATATCACCAAGAGTCCATACTATCGGCAGGATGTTACATCGAGTCCAAAGAGCTATTGCTGAGAGATCATACCGAGCCTTTATGTTATACCGAAATGTTCAACAGTCGGCAAGACTTACTACTTTCACCAGGAGATCATACCAAGGTTAAAAATTTACTCCAAAGTGCTCATCTATCACCAAGACTTATCGCTATCGTTGAGACATTACTCCGAAGTCTTAAGTCATACTAAGCACCAAACAATAGTCATCAAGACTTCTCTCCATCGCTAAGAGTTCTTAGTGAACCCTTAGTGTTACCCCGATGCCTCCAAATGAATACCTATCAGCGAGACATCTCCAATATCGACAAGAATTCATACCGAAGTATATGAGTTACTTCGAAGACCACATGTGTAACACCATGTCGGTGAGACATACAATCTTGATAAGACTTCACACCGAGATAAGCCTTTTGGCCAAGGGTCTCCCCGGCACCGCTTGTCACCCAGAGTCTCCTCGATATACGATAGAAATGGCCTATTGGCCAAATATCTCCACTCGGCATAGGGTTACAATGATTGACACAAGTCACAGCGATAGGTCCACTCAGCAAGATGGAAATAAGGTCTCAGCAACCAGAACTATTCAACAAGGTTTCAACTGCTAGTCAGCCAGACACAAAGCATGTCACACTGACTTGTCTCTCTTAGATGTTTCATCTTATGGGATTGAGGCATATATTTCCAATAGGATGATGTTTCTTTCCTTTCTCCCTCCTCAATCTACTAGGCTTCCATGTTTTTCTCTCGTTGGCTCTTCCTCCTTGTGTTTGGCACAGGGGATTTGGGGTTTTTTGTTTTGATGAAGGGGTTTCCTTGTTTAGGCCTTGGAAGCTGGTTGGTTGCTATTTTCTAGTGGGTCCTTTGTATTTTGTGCCTCTTCATATTTTCTTGTTTATTTTCTCTTGTGATGGAGGTGTCTGTCCTAGCTCTTGTGGGCTATTTTTGAGTTTTCTGTTTAGCTTGGATGGTGTGTTTCTGAACCCCTAGTGGTCCTTGATGCTTTTGTTTTTTCTAGGGTTTTTGGTTGCCTGGATTGACCCTAAGTTTTTCCTTTTGGTGGGGCTTCTCTAGTCCCTTATGGTTTTGTTGTTGTTGACTGGTTTTTCTAGTAG
Organism: Sequoia sempervirens; assembly: GCA_007258455.2. Taxonomy (NCBI): domain Eukaryota; kingdom Viridiplantae; phylum Streptophyta; class Pinopsida; order Cupressales; family Cupressaceae; genus Sequoia; species Sequoia sempervirens. The sequence continues at coordinate 251,114,028 of VDFB02271358.1, read as the reverse complement.
ATTTTTTTTTTTGGAAAAATTGTTCTTCATGATTATGGTATCTTTGGTTATCCTCTCCTTTGCTAGGGTTTCCTTTCTTTTAGAGGTGGTGATGGAGCAGGATGATTCAGGGTAGAGGTCACTGTTGAAGTTTTACTTGGCTGCGGTAAGTGCTCTAGGTTCTTTTCTACTAGCGATTTATTAGCTGAAGGCTCCTACTATTTTGGACTCTTTTTAGATTAGTTATGGCCTTGTTCTCTTAGCTAGGTAGTTCTCCTATGGAGGTGGAGGTTGAGTGTGCTGGTGATTTCTAGCTGTGGTGGTTTAGCTAATCGTTTCATCCTCTCCAATAGAGGGGAGCTCACTCCTGTAGATGTGGATATGGATTTGGTTTCCTATTACTAGGTGAGATTGTGTTGCGTGAAAGCTGATTTCTTGCAATTTTCTATTGTGGACCCCAAAGCCCCTATTGAGGTGGGTTGTTTCATCTTTTTGGTTTTTCTTGGTTATAAGGTCTTGGTGGTTTATACCACTATGTTCTCTATTTCTTTGGGCTCAAATCGGAATGATATGAGAGGTTGGTTTGTTGATGCCTGACTGTTTCAAGCGATGTTCATGCTTTTGATTAACAGTATGGGTTTGATGGTGTTCTTTACCATTAAGTTACCTTTTCTTTTGTTGGGATCAGTATTGCTGATTTTGAGTAGTTGGTTGGTTGCAGCTTTGTTTCCTTTTTTCCTAACTACTTTAGGCGGTTATAACCTGCTTGTTAAGGTGTAAGGTCACTTCATTTTTTGTTGGTTGTTTGCTACCTCTATTTTCTTGCTGATCTTTGATGGTTGTTGTTCTTTGGCCACTAATGATTTGTTTATTTTTTTCAAATAGTAGCTTGCTCACTTTGGATTGGATTTTGGATCCCATCAAAACCATATGTATTGGGTTTTAGGTCCCCATCAAAACCTATTTTTCCCATAATAAAAAACATTTAATCTTGAAAGAAAAAAATTTCGTTGTGTTTGGTGTGTGTGTTCATGCATTTACACGTGAGATCTTGTGTTTGATATTTCCCAATTCAAACTTTCAATAAACATTTTCCACATCATCCAATCTTTCCAAGCCAAATCCTCTTATTCATTCAAGCAATCACATACAAATCATTTTAAATCATTATCGCAATCTTAATCAAATATTTCCCAAAAGTGACACCATGCCAATATTAGGAGACCTAGTACCCCAATTCCAAGACCTCCATTAATTACTTTATCAAGCACCACAACCCTTAGACCAAAAAATTATACATGATCTCCAAGGCCTCATCCAACAATTTCAACTTCAAACAAACTAATCACCTCAAATGCAACAAATCACAACACAAGCCCAATACCTCATGGCCACTTTTCAAATCCAACAAGTACAACATCAAATCCAATCACCACATCAACAAATTTCACATCAATCCTATGTGTCACCTATATCATCATATCAAACTCATCCATCCAGATATCATGTTACCCCTTCATCAACCTATCACAACTCTTCCAATGTCAAACCTTATCCATATCAATCCAACTCTCAACAACCATTATCCTATAGAACCCATCCATCATTATCACAACAAAAAATCATACCACAAAAAGTCCAAACACCATTCCAACCTCAACAAATTCAACCACAATCCTATGTGTTACCTTCATCATCATTCCAACCTAACCCATCTACCTATCATGTCAATGCCACATCTACATATCCCACCACTTCACCTTACGACAAAATTCATTCACGAAACTATCAATGGCCTTCGTAAGAAGAAAATGCACACCCAATTCTATATTTGCAGCAAGACCTAATAACCTTTGACAAGGGAGAAACTAATCTAGATTATGTATCCTATGAGTCACCTTCATTATCCAATCACATGCCAACACATGAGACAACTAGTCCTATACCAACACCTTCATGTCATCCAAATCATAATCATTTGATCCATCAAACTTCTAATTCATCAATCCCTCCACTAAAGGATCCCTTAGAGATGATCCTACAACAATTGGTTGAAGAAAATTTGATTGAGCTACCACCAATAAAACTCTTTGAAGAAATCCAATTTAAACCCCATTGGTATAAAGATGATGAATATTGTGCATACCATAGGTGTAAGGGCCATCCCATATCCACTTGTGTAAAATTTTAAAAAATTGTTAAGAACCTAGAAGATTTTGGTAAAATTGTGTTAGATAAAACCAATCCATCTAATCCCATTATCCATCCCACAAGTTATAATCCTAAGCCTTTAAATCTATCTACCCTTATGATCCATCCATCATATTATATATCTACCTATACTCTTGCAAAGGATGTGATCCAATGGCTATTAGCAAGGAATAAACCATCTCCATGTTATCAAACACTTATCCCTGAGCCTATCTAAGAGCCCTCCATTAACATGCTTAGCCCTTCAAGCCCATAGTTTTACCTAAAAGCTATCTAACCTATTCAAGAGCCTCTTATCATGAGACCAAGTCAAAGTCCATCATATTCTCTTGATGAATATCAAGAACCCATCAAACTTACCTAAGATTATCTTACATGCATTTCCATGAAACCAAAAAAATTATGTCAAGAGCATTATCCTAAGCATGAGGAAACGTAAACCTATCATTCTAATGAATATCTAGGCCCTTGTAATGATCCCACTAATAACATACTTGGTATTATTCATGATCAAGCTCCCCTCTATGATCTAGATCCTACCTATGATCAAGAAGGCCATGATGATCCTCTTAGTCAAATCAATGCATTCCATGGTCAAGAACCTATCACTTCACCTATCCATGAGAAAGAATCATCCATTTCTCCTATCCACCCCCTACCTAGTCCAATCCATGATCCACAAACATTCACTTGTCATGATGATACACATGCCTCCCAAGCCAACATAGAAGATCAAACAAATATCTTGGATCTTAGTGAACACAATGTTAATCAAAATCCCAATGATCCTTCCACATCCACCATCAACTCCATTTCAAATACATCATATCCACTTAGTATTTCCACCCTTATTCATGAATGTCCCTCCTTAGAACCACAACCATCATTATCCACTTCGCCTTCTCCATCCAATAGCGACATTGTGTCTAGTGTTCCACCTACACCTAGTCCCATTGTCTATCGCATACTCCAAAACATGAACTACCAAGGTAAAGGTTTAGGCCTTCATGAACAAGGTATTTTGGAGCCCATCCATGTCAAGGTCCTTCCACACTCTTATGGCCCTAGATATACACCCCAAGGAAACTAGTCTCAAGATGTTGGTACTTCCTCCATGCATCCTAAGTCCACCTCTTTCCATCACAAGCCATATCATACACCCAAAACATATGTTTCCATTCCACCTCCATCATCCTACAAATGTCAAAAGCATATGATCATACACATTCCACCATTTCTTCCAACTCTTAATATCCCTCCATCTAATCTACCTTTGATACTCCCCAACACCTAATATCTCCATTATATATTCCCCTTATCCATCCATCTATAAATCTTCTAAAAATCCTAATCATGACCAATCAATGCACACATTGTCTAAAAATAAAGCTTCAACTCATTCAACCAAACCCAAGGGATTCCAAAATAAAAATCTAGATGCCTCTATACATAAAGTCAAAAATTCTAAAGGTCCTAATGCCTTAGCATACAATTTCAAAAATTCATAGCCAAGTACATCCAAAAAGTAGTATAAGCCCATACCTTCAAAAGAAAAGTCTAAAAACAAAATGTTTTGGGTACCTAAGAAAAGAGAAATCGAGTTTAACTAGGCATCCACACAACAAAAATCCCAACCATCCTCTTGCATCCAAAAATCCCACTCCTTTCAAAAATCCCACTAGAAAAATAAAATTCATAAAACACTAAGTCTATGTGGGTACCTAAAGTAGTGCATCAACCATCTCCTAAGAAAACATTTCCATTGTTTCCTACACCACCTTTCCATCAAAAGCTTCAATTTTTAACATAATGTGTGCAACCGTTGGTCATGATTCCATTCCCACATACCTCCATCTCCCCATCCTTCAACTACTATCCTACATATCTTCCCAATCACCTTCCTATGGTCCATGATTTTGCATAAACCTTTCATCCATCCTTTCACATAAGTACTATATATATCCACATCATAATCAACTATTCCCCATCCATCCTTGCATAAGCCTTTCATAATACACCATCAACCTAATCCATCTCACACTCGTGCAATTCATTACCAACATCTATGAGCACATTTAACATGGTCCATGCGATGACATCCATCTAGCGGGACTATCACCTTTCATGGAACTAGACACTTGACATTTGCATTTGCATGTTATCTATTTATCACTCTCTTTTCATCTCATTTCATTGTTTATAGTTTGATTACCAAAGTGGGGTTTGACCAAGGCAAACCCCTATTCTCTAACCCTAAACCATTTTTCCCCTTTTGCATGTGACTTTTGTATGTAGATTTTTCAAGCAATAGGTGTTGAAAAGTGATCAAAAAGTGCATAAAGTCAATCAAGTCAAGACAATCCTAATTCAAGTTTGAGAGACTTTCTACCATGTTTTCTGTAGAATCAAGTACAAACACCTGTCAGAAAAGGAAGTGTAGACCTGAGACTACAAAATTCTATCTTGAATCTCCCAAAATTTGTAGGACTAAGTCACCACTACTGGAAAATTAGGCCCACTTCCAGGCCAAAAAACTGATTTTGACATTTCTGGATACCCATTTGGCAAATTCTGGTTCTAGCAAAGTTTCCCAAAACTGGGACTAAGTCACCCAAGTGGCATAAGTGTCCCGGTCAACATTTCAATCAATTTTTTAGGAATCCAGAATCTTCCAACATCAAACTTCTGATTCTAGGTGCACCTCTTTCATTTTATTCTGTTATTTCATCATTTAGTTACATTCTTAGGCATTTATGCATATCACATTGTGTTTTGCAGCACTTTACATTTTCATAGTTTTGCATCATTAAATCATTTCAATTTCAAATCAGAGCAGTAGGACATATTAATTAGGCATAATACATCTCATTAGCATAGACTTTGAGTGTAAACCCTTGCATTTTGGTACCCCATCCAATTCCCTTTCTCCTTTTAGGTGAAAAACCCTTGGAGGAGCAAAGCATTGTGAGGGGTCAAACCAAAAATCACCATTTACATTTTGGTGAGCCTACGTCTTTTGAACATTATTCCTTTATGATTTTCAAGTGCATACTAGGTTTCACTTGCATTGGATCTTGCATTAGTTAAAGTGCATCTTAGGGTTTTCAATTGCATTAGTGAAAAAGTTCATATTAACTTGCACTCTTGCATCATTTTTGCATTGAAAAACACAAAAACTCTGCATTTACATACTATAGTTGCATTTGTGCATTTGAAAGACATATAATTGCATTTAAAAATTATGAAAACACACAAAAAAATAATTAGTGGGACTAAATCACCACCTTGGGTGACTTAGTCCTTTTGCATATTTTGCATTGCATTTTCTGGTAATTTTTGGGTATTTTCTGTACTTCTATTTTTTGGTATTGCATCTATGTTTCAGTTTACAAAATTATTACTTTTTTCATTTTATTTGTCCTACACTGCATTGCATTTGCATTGACCCTATCTCTTGTGGTACTTGTATGAGTGTTTGGTGCCCCATTGATAATACTTTAGTGATACAGAGTTCTAGGCTCATGGATTCCCGCAATAACACTTTCATAGCGGACCTTGGGATCTCAAGAGCTCCTACTCCTAGTATGGACAATGGTGAATTAGGAATGGATACTACCACTTACATGCCTTCACCTTTCCACCCTATAAATGTTGACACACAAACTAGTGCAATTTCGTAAGATAAAGTCATAAGTATTCATGAATATTTTGCACATTTAGAATAAGACTTGTCTCTTGAAAAGATTTCCACCACTGCCATACCTGGCATAGCAAACCTTCATCATTTGATTGAAAGTGATGCTGGCTTACAAGTTATGAAGAGAATTGTTGAGATATACAACAAACATATTCCTTCCACATCCCAACCAGGAAACATTGTTGTAAGTCAAGGAGGATCTCACATTCCTCCTCCTTCAACCATATCGTCCATACCAACTTATACTACTCGTCAGGTTACAACAACAATGCAACAGGTTAGTCATGTGGCTCCTTCTTTCACATTTCCAACTAGGATTCCTAGTTTCTTTGTGGCATCAAATATTCCTTCTTCCACATTCACCCCTCTTAGTGTCCCTTTCACTTCCCCTAACATTACATACACCCCATCACCATTTTCCCTTCCATCTCATACCACTTACGTTGATCCCATCATTACACAACTCTTTAATATTGTTTCATCCATGCAACAACAAATCTTCACCATTAGAAAAAGTCAAAATGCTCCACCTATATATCATGTCCGTAGTAGTCCATTATCCCTTGAAATCTTACGCACGTAGATGCCACAAGAAATTGAAATTCCTATGTTTGAGAAATACAGAGGCAAAGGATACCCTACTAATCATGTCAATGCTTATAGAGCCTTGTGCGGTGATTTTTCTCTTGATGAAAAATTATTAGCTAAATTTTTTCCTCGGACCTTAAAAGACATTGCATTGGATTGGTTTTCCAACTTACACAATCATTTAATCTGATCCTTTAATGAACTTTTCGATGCCTTTATAAGTCACTTCCAAGTCCATATGACTCCTAAAAAGACTATGTCCGGTTTGATGCAGTATAAACAAAATGCCAATGAAAAAGTTACTGATTTCATTTCATGCTATCAGTCATTATAAGCTCAATTTGATGTTAAGATTCCTGATTCACATCTGAAAAAATATGTTTATCATAAACTTACATACTCACCTTCAGGATAAGTTAACCATGATGAAAATTACTTCATTTTTTCATTTATGTACAACCCTTTGTGACTATCACAACTCGATTTCTAGTCGTGATTCAAAGTCCACTTCTAATCAAGCTGAGAAGTCTAACCAAACCACCCACAACAATGCGCAAAAGTTTAGAAAACTCAAGAAAGGATTTTTACAGTTCAATCCACCTTCTCCCCAACCACCCCAACCTATTCCAAGTCAAGTGGTAGCTATTAAAGCAATAGTTCCTTATACATATGGGGAACCACAGAGACAATTCACCCCCTTACTCGATACCCTCCATAATATAATGAACCAATTGCTCTAGCAATGAATGATCACTTTTACTACCGTTAAACCACCTTATACCACCAAGCCTTTACCACCTACCTTTAAACAAAATTCTTATTGTAATTTTCATTTCCAAAATGGACATGACATCGAACAATGTAAGCATCTTCAACACTTAGTTCAAGACCTCATTGATTTGGGTCGTTTATCCATTGTAGGTGTCAATGATCAAGGCAATAAGTTTGTTGCACCCCCTAACCAGAATTTACAAATGTTTACAAACCCCATGCCTAAACACAATATTTGATTTGTCAAGGCTAGTGAACCTTCAAACCCTCAAGTCATGAACATTGATAAAAACAATGAACAACATGATATAAATCCAAATGTTACCCAAGTTACTCTTATGGATGAACTTGTGGGTGTGATAGACATTATCCCTCCAAGGGCCCAACCAACAAAAATCTTGATATCACTTTTTCTTCCAAAGATATAATTAAAAATCTTCCTGATGGTCCTCTTTACATAGCCAATTGAATTTTTGATAAGCCTACCAATGGGATATTAATAGATCCCTCCTGTGGTGAGAATGTGATCACAAAAGAATTTTTAGTATTACATGAGTTGTATCAAGATGATTATAACAAACCAATTGCATGGATTAAAATGCATACTAGTTTCATGTGCACTACGATCGGATTGATCATACTCCCCTTACAAATAGGACCCAAGAATTTGGATGTAACATTTTCTATTATTCCACAATCGAACCAATTTCGTCTATGGCTAGGTCATCCTTGGATTTGCTCGATGAAAGCAGTTCCCTCAGTTGTTCACAAATATTTGAAGTTTTGACATGGAAATGAAATATTTACTGTACACCACAGTGGCTTTAATCCATTGTCCTCTTAAGGTAATTTTTCCTTAGAAGCCTTTTGTCCTGAACCTATGGAACCCATCACCCCTCGAAAATATTTTTTTTCATAGCCTACCAAAAATTCAAAGCCAAACTAATAGACAAGTTCTCTCTTCATAAAATGTTTCCATCTGCTTCCACTCCTCCTATCCTATATGAAACCATGGTTTATCCTGAGTCTAACATTGAACAAAAAATAAAAACTCATGAGCCATCATCCATTGACACCTCCCCTTCCTCATATAAACTTCCAAGAGAAACTAAAGTTAACCCAGTCGTACCTCCAGGCTGCATTAAACAAGTTTATAAAGCCAAAGAGAAAGTGATTGACCCATATTCTTCCTCTTCTCCCATTCTTCCCCCTCAAAAAATACAAGGAACCTATGATGGATCAACCCACTCTTACACCTCAACAAATTCAAACTAAAATTAAACAAAACTGCGGTGCTCAAAAGCATAGGTGTTGTCATCATCTCCTTTCTCGTCAAATGCAAAACAAAAATAACAAATAAAATCAACCTATGCCTTTGATAGAAGAAATAGATGACCACCCTCTTCCCCCTAACCCACCACAAGATAACACACTCTAGCCCTCACAACAAAATGAACAAATACAACAACCACAACTTTTGATACACCCATCCTTAGAGATTACCCTTCACCCTCCCGTCATAATTAACCTCGATGATGATGATGAGGAGATGACAAAAATAGATGAAGAAGTGCATAATGATCTAAATTCTTTATTTTCATCTACCATGAGCTTAAATGATAAACCTTCTCCACCAAGTGAAGAACCTGTTACATCTCCTAGTTCAACACTTGTAATTCTTCCTTTGGATAGTCAACCACCCTTGCAATATATTGAACATGATTGGGAGGCGGATGAATTGTTAGATGGCTGACTTGCATTTGCCTTACTAGCCTTTTATCTTCATTTTCCCTTTTCACATTTTTCTTTTATGTGTGTATCGTGTTCCCCCGTATCATGTGTTTGATATTCTTTCTCTTTGTACAATTCTTCTATTCATACCTCTATTCTTCTTTATGGTAAAATTTGTCCTTTTTCACTTTTTGTTTTGTGTTTCCATTTTTGGGATGATGCAAAGCATTGAGACAGCCTATGTCTCTTCCATGTTGACCCAAAAGGCCCCTTTCTATTTTTTGGTTGTCTTTTTCTTTTTGGCTTGTGTTTTACTTTTGGGGATGACGCAAGGTATTGAGACCAAAATGTCTCTCTCATATTGACCCACAAGGTCCCTTTTTCTTTTTCCTTTGTATTTTCACTTGTGTTTTCTTTATGGGGATGATGCAAGGTATTGAGACAACAATGTCTCCTTCATGTTGACCCAAAATATTTTTTTCCTTTGTTCTTTCCTTTTCATTTTCTTTTCACTTGTGTTCTCTTTTTGGGAATGATGCAAGGTATTGAGACCACAATGTCTCCTTCATATTGAGCCAAAATCTTTTTTTCCTTTGCTTTTTCCTTTTCATTTTCTTTTCACTTGTGCTTTCCTTTTGGGGACAATGCAAAGCGTTGAGACTGTAATGTCTCTTCCATGTTGACCCAAAATGGACTTGTCTTTTTTTTTTTTCACTCTCTTTGTGTCAATCTTCCAGTTCTATGTGCTTTGGGTAATGATGACAGTTCCAATCTCTTTCATTAAAAAAATTGTAGAAACGAACAAGCTGAATCTAAATCCATAGATCCCTTATGTGTTTGGCGTAGTCCTTTTTGGGTGGAAACCCTCTTTTATTTTATTTTTTGTTACATGACGCAACCATCCTTGGAAACATATGACTTGGCATAGAGGCTTCCAAGTTGGCTCTCATGTCTTCTTTCTCTTTTCACATCTTCTTTCCTTCACTACTTTAAAGTAATTGCTCTCAGACTATTTTGTAGCAATTCCTTTAAAGTTGGGGGCATATATTGGCATCATTTCGTTTTCATTCTTGTATTCTAAGTGTAGCCTTGTCACTTCATACGATGCATTTGCCACTTTTTGGATGATGTTGGGTGTGATGTACTTCATAAGTTTGATCTATCTTAGCATATTACATTCCTCTTAGTGGCCTAATGCAACACACTGCATCCCCTAAATTGTGAATATTCTATTATTTGATTGGTCCTCTCTTGGAGACATTAGACACAATGTTACCTATGTGATAAACCTTGCATGAACTTAAGAAGACTCATTTGAACACCTTTTGCACTTTACATTTTATTTTTGCATTTTAACTTTTACATTTTTACCACCTTGCATAACACAACTTGCATGCCTATGGAACCTTTGCATTTGTTCATGAGTTCTAAGCATACAAAGCTTTGCTTGTCTCATGAAGCACAAACCAAAATATTCTTTTGTGGCACCTTGTTAAAGTTATCAAGAGGTATAACTTTCATATGGTTGAACAGGAAGCCTATTCTGAGGCACGACTTTCCCCATAGCCACCTATGTGTTTATGAGTGCATACCAACTAGTGTATGTATCTTACCTTTTTGGGTCATCTCACCCAACAGTCTGCCATGAGTTCTATCACCTAAGAGTGACTATGCATCCTCTTTTTCAAACAATCAGCCTAGATCTTATCCACAATGAGCTAGATAGATGATCGAAGCTTTCATTCCTTTTTTATCATCATGCATGTTCTTTTGTTCTTATGTTTGGTTTTCCATGAGATCTTGATCACTAGGGGCTTGATCATCCCTCTTGGTTATTGTTGTTTCATCTTACCAATGTAAGTGCATTAGGATACCTCTCGATTTGCATCTTGGGCTACTTTAGCAAGAGTTTCAAGCAAGTTCACCCTCTCACTAAAGTGGGGGCTTAATGCGTCACCAAAAAATGTATAGTTGAAATTTGTATGCTCACTTGAGTCTTTCTAATGGGATTTAGCTTGATTTTTCCTAGGTATAATGTTGTGATATGGTCAAAACATTTACATTAGGGCTTAAAAATTCAAATTATGGTGTCTTGTGAAGGTGTTGTGAAGTGTTGTAAAACATTTCTATACTTTTCTAGACTCTATTCATTACAATTGACCTAAAAATAAGCTTTTCATCACTTATTAAGTCCTATATTGAATTGTTGTAAAGTCTTGTAACAAGATTTCATGCTTTTCTAGGCTTAATTTCAATAATTCAAACCTTTCTCATGTCTAAATGACCCCTTAGTACACTTTCTAGCCATTTTCAAGTGTGTTGTTAAGGATATTCCAGTTGGACAACTTTTAATGCCCTGAAATTCCCTACAACCACTTAATTTGCTTAAGTGGGTGTGTCGTAGAAAAATGGCCCCTTGTCATGTTCATGGCCTTTTAGGTCTTGTTTCATGATGTTTGGTCTATTTTGCTCTGATTTTATATTATAATGTGGCTTGAAAATGCATATTTATGTACTAAAATTTGAATATTGACGTCTTGTGAAGATGTTGTGAAGTGTTGTAAAAAATTTCTACATTCTTCTAGACTCTATTTATTATAATTCATATAAAAACCACCTTTTCATCACTAAACAAGTCCTATATTGAGGTGTTGTAAATTCTTGTAAAAATATTTCACGCTTCTCTAGGCACAACTTCACTATTTACACCTTTCTTATGCTTTATTTCACCCTTTTATGCCCTTATAAGCTTTAATTAAGTGAATTTTTTAAGGTAAACCCAACAAATAATATTAAATGTGACTTAATTATTGACATCCATTCACCATGGGTGGCGAATGAGTCCCCCTTGGGTACAAATTCAAAATATTTTAAATTTCCTTTTAGGTTTTTATTCAAAATCACTTGATGTCGGCCTATGATAAGGTATCAATGGGTTAATAAGGCACAAGTGCTTATAAATAAGTGATTTTCACCTCATTTTACAACCTCCCCATTCATTCAAGCATTCAAGCACTTTACAACATCATGTGAAGCATAAATCAAGCACTCAAGAGCATCCATTGACATATCTTCAGATTTTCATCAACAAGGGTTTGGTAAGTTGATAGAATTTGCATGTTATTTGTTTTTCATTCTCTTGCATTCCATTATTTTTTTAAGGTTTTGATTACGAAAGTGGGGTTTGACCAAGGAAAACCCTTAGTTGTTAACCCTCAACCATTTTTTGCCTCTTGCTTGTGTGTTTGCAGACTTTTGTGTGCAGATTTGGAAAAGTATTTAGGTGTTGAAGAGTGGTCAAAAAGTCAACTAGGTGATTCTAGTAAAATCAATCATATTTCAAGCTTGGATAAGGTATCTATCTATTTCCTACAGAATTGACTTCGGCAACCCGACAAGCTAACATTTCCATATCTGGTGTTGTAGAGTTGTCTCCCGATTTCTCAAAATTTTGGGAGAGGAATGATTCACCACCAATGGTGAATGAGTCCCACCTTAAGACTGAAAATCTAGGTTTTGTCAGATTTCAAATCCTGACAGATAGAAACTAGTTCTTGATATTTTTCACCTGAAGCAGGACTAACTTGCCACCCTGGGCGAATGAGTCCCACTGTTGAGTTGCAGTAATTTCAGATAGCATTCAGACCATTCAAGATTCCTCAAATCTTTCTGAGGTGCACTTTGATTGATCCTTTCTCTTTCTATTTTTATTTTTATTCATTCATAGGTCATTCTTTGCATATCACATTGTGTTTTCCAACATAGCCTAAATCTTAGTTTTGCATTCATAATCAGTCGTATAGATCACTTAATTGAATTCAGTTCACTTCATTTAGGAATAACAACATCACACATAACATAATTTGAATGAGCCCATTATAATTTTTGGCCCTACTTTCTCCTTTTAGGTGAAAAACCCTAGAAGAGTTAGAAAGGTGCATGTTGTAAAAAATATATGGATTGTTTTGGTGAACCTACTTTTTGAACACTTTGCACTTCTAATTTCATTTGAATAAACATTCAATTAGGGTTTGGTTTTGCTTTTGCATTCTAGGATATCTTAAATTGCATTAGTGAAAGATTCATTTAGACTTCATTTTTGCATTCCATATCATTGAAAAAACTAAAAATTTGCATATGCATCTTTTATTGCATTCTGAAAAGTATTAGAATCATTTTAAAATTTTGGAAAAACAAAAAAATATATCATGCTAGGACTCATTCGCCACCTTGGGTAAATTATTCCCTCTACACTTTTTACACTATTTTCTGGCATTTTTCTGGCATTTTCCTGCATTTCTATTTTTTGTAGTTACTTGTTGGTTGTACAGTTAGTATATTTTTTGTTATTTGCATTTAAAACTCCTATATTGCATTGAATTTGCATTCACCCCATCTTTTGTGGTACTTTTATGATTTTTTTCTGCACCATTGATAATAATTCAGTGAGATGAAGTTCTAGACTCATGGCCTCCCGCGATAACACTTTTGTTGTGGACCTTGGGATCTCAAGAGATCCTACTCCTAGTATGGAAAATGGTGCATTAGGGATGGAAAATACAACTTCTACACCTTCAGCTTTCCATCCCATAAATGTTGACACACAAAACAACTCCATCCCGCAAGAAAAAGTAAATAATATCCATGAGGATTTGGCACACTTACAACAAGACTTGTCACTTGAAAACATTTCCACCACTGCCATACCCGTGATAGAAAAACTTCATCATTTGATTGAAAGTGATGATGTCTTACAAGGTTTGAAGAATTTTTTTGAGATTTACCATAAACATGCCTCTTCTAATACCCAATCTGCAAACATTCCTGTAAATCAAGGAGGAACTCAAGTTCCTCCCCTTTCAACCATAACATCCATACTAACTTATACCACTCCTCAAGTGATTACAACTATGCACCAGGTTAGTTATGTGGCTCCTTCTTTCCCAATTCCAACTAGCATTCCTAGTTCTCTTGTCGCATCGCCAGTCCCTTCCACTACCTTCATCCCTCTTAGTGTTCCTTTCACTTCCCCTAACATCACATACACTGCATCACCATTTTCCCTTCCACCTCAAACCACTTACCCTGACCCTATTATTACACAACTCCTCACAACCATTTCATCCATCCAACAACAACTTTCCACCATTAGCCAAGGTCAAATCGCTCCACCCACATACCATGTTCATAGTAGCCCCTTATCTTTAGAAATCTTCTGCACATAGATGCCACAAGGGTTAGAAATGCCTAGTTTTGAGAAATACAGAGGTAAAGGAGACCCTATTAACCATGTCAATGCTTATACAACTTTATGCAGTGATTTTTTCCTTGATGATAAACTCTTAGCCAAAATATTTCCTAGAACCTTGAAAGATACTGCATTAGAGGGGTTTTCCAGCTTTCCCAATCATTCCATCCAACATTCAATGAATTAGTGGATGCCTTCCTAAGTCACTTTCAAGTTCATATGACACCTAAAAAGAAAATGGATGACCTAATGTGTTGTAGACAAAATGCCGATGACAAAGTCACTAATTTCATTTCACATTATCAGTCATTGTATGCTCAAGTAGATGTCAAAATTCCTAATTCACATCTACAAAAGATGTTTATCAAAAACTTACACACCAACCTTCAAGATAAGTTAACTATGATGAAACTCCCTTTGTTCATGTACTTATGCAGAATCCTATGTGAATACCATAACTTGGTTTCAAGTAGGGATTCAAAATACACTTCTAATTGAGCTGAAAAGCCTGAACACAACAATAAAACCAACAATCAAAACTTTCACAAACCAAATAGAGGATTTTTATAGTTCAATCAGCCTCCCCAACCACAACCAAATCCACCTATCCCAAGTCAAGTAGCAGTTGTTAAAGCAGTGTCACCTTATACCTATGGGGACCCAAAGAGACAATTTACTCCCCTACTTGATACCCTTCATAATACAATGAACCAATTGCTCCAACAACAAATGATCACTTTGCCTATTGTCAAACCACTTGATACCACCCACCTTTAAACCTAATGCTTATTTCCATTTTCATCACCAAAATGGCCATGACACTGAACAATGTAAGCATCTCAAACACTTAGTTCAAGAAGTCATTGATTCAGGTCGTTTGTCCATTGCGGGTGTTAATGATCAAGGTAATAAGTCTACTGCACCCCCTAAGAAAAATTTACAAATTTTCACCAATCCCATGCCTAAACACAATATTTCATTTGTCAAGGCTAGTGAACCTTCAAACCCTCAAGTCATAAATGTTGATAAAAATAGTGAACAACTTGATATAACTCCAACTATTACCCAAGTTAATCCTATGGATGAACTTGTGGGTGAGATAGACGTTATCCCTCAAAAGGGCCTAGCCAACAAAAATATTGATATCACTTTTTCTTCTAAAGATATACTTCAAAAGCTTCCATCAACTTTTTCTTCTAAAGATATACTTCAAAAGCTTCCTGATGGTGCTCTTTACATAATTGGAAGAATCTATGATAAGCCCACCAATGGGATATTAATAGATCCCACCTATGGTGAGAATGTGATCACGAAAGAATTTCTAGTATTACATGATCTATATCAAGATGACTATAATAAACCAATTTCATGGATTAAAACACATAATAGTTTCGTGTGCCCTACAATTGGATCGATTGTACTCCCCTTACAAATAGGACCCAAAACTTTGGAGGTAACATTTTCAATTATTCCACAATCAAATCAATTTTGTTTGTGAATAGTCCACCCTTGGCTTCGCTCAATGAAAGCGGTCCCATCAGTGGTTCACAAATGTTTTAAGTTTCCACATGACAATGAAATATTTACCATACACCATAGTGGATTTCATCCATTATCATCTAAAGTTAATTTTTCCTTAGAATCCTTTTGGCCCACACCTATGGAACCCATTATCCCTTGTAAAGAATTCTTTTTCATAGCCTATCAAAAGTTCAAATCCAAACGCATAGCCAAATTATCTCTTCATAACATGTCCTCGTAAACTTCTGCTCCTCCTAGATCATATACGAAACCATGCTTCAACCTAAGTTTGACATCGAACAAACCATACAACCTCATGAAAAGCCACCCTTAGACACTTCCCCACCATCGTTTAAATGACCAAGGGAAAATGAAACAAATCCTATCATAGCTCCTAGCATAAAACAAGTGTATAAAGCTAAAGAGAAAGTGATTAACACTTCCTCTTTAGCTTCTTTTGTTCTTCCCCCTTCGGAAATAGAAGAACCCATGATAATTCAATCTGATCTAACATGTCAACAACTTCAAAATAGAATTAAATTAAACTGAGGTACTAGAGAACATAGGTGTCATTTTTGTTTCCTTTCTCATTCGTCTCAAATGGAAGAAAGTAAAGAAAACTAACCTCTACCTATGAAAAAAGAAATAGATGACCACCCTCCTTCTCTTGACCCACCAAAATATAGTCCAATCCAACATTCCCATCAAAATGAACCTATCCAATAGTCACAACTTTTAATACACCCTTCCTTGGAAATCACCCTTTGTCCTCTTGTTGTCATCAATCTTGATGATGATGATGATGCGTAGATAGCCAAAATAGATGAAGAAGTGCATAATAATTTAAACTCTTTATTTCCATCTACCATGAGCTTAAATGATAAATCCTCTCCACCAAGTGAAGAACCTGGTACAACTCCTAGTTCAACGCTTGCAATTCTTCCTTTGGATATTCAACCACCCTCACATTATATTTAACATGATTGGGAGGCAGATGACTTGTTAGATGGTTGAATTTCATTCACATTACTAGTCTTCTTCCATTTATTTTTCTTTCACTTTTACTTTTACATTTCTTGTATGTGTGTATCGTGTTCCTCTGTATCATGTGTTCAATGTTTTCTCTCTTGTCATACACTTCTTCTATTTGTACCTCTCTTCTTCTATATGTTGTGCCTTGTCTTTTTCATTTTTACTTTTGTGTTTTCCTTTTAGGGATGATGCAAAGTGTTGAGACACCCTATTTATCTTCCATGTTGACCTAAAAGGTCCCTTCCTTTTGTTTTTTGTTTTCCTTTTGTGGATGACGCAAAGCGTTGAGACACCCTATGTCTCTTCCATGTTGACCCAAAAGTTCCTTGCCTTTTAGGAATGATGAAAAGTGTTGAGACATCCTATGCCTCTTTCATGTTGACCCAATCGGTCTCTTTTCCTTTTTACTTTCTCTTTTCTTGTGCTTTTCCTATTGGAGATGACACAAGTCATTGAGACCAAAATGTCTCGTTCATGTTGACCCAAAATATTTTTCCCTTTCTTTAGCCTCTTCATTTTCATTTTGCTTGTGTTTTCCTTTTGAAGATGATGCAAGGCATTGAGGCCACAATGTCTCTTCCATGTTGACCCAAAACGGACTTTATTTTTCTTTTATTTTCGCTCTCTTTTTGTCATTCTTCTAGTTCTATTTGCTTTGTGGAATGATGACAATTTCGAGATCTTTCATAGAAACACTGCAGCAACAAACATACTGACCCCAAATCCATAGATCCCTTATGTGTTTGGTGTGTTCCTTTCTAGGAGGAAACTCCATTTCTTTTGGTTTTCCTTTGCATTGATATGACACAACCTTACTTGGAAACATATGACTTGGCATAGGGCTTTCCAAGTTGGCTCTCATGTCTTTTTTTTCCTTTTGCATTTTCTTTCCTTCACTACTTTAAAGTAATTGCTCACATAATGATGTGTAGCAATTCCTTTAAACTGGGGGGCATACATTACCATAATTCATTTGCATTATTTGTTCCTAGTGCAGCCTTGTTGTTCATATGAAGCATTTGTCACTTTGTGGATGACATTGGGTGTGATGTCCTTCATAAGTGCGATCTATCTTAGCATATTGCATTCCACTTGGTAGCTTGATGTGACACACTACATCCCCTAATTTGTGAATATACTATTCTTTGATTGGTCCTCTCTTGGAGACATTAGACATAATGTTTCCTAAGTGAATAACTTTGCATGAACTTAACAAGACTCCTTTAAACATCTTTTGCATTCTACATTTTTGCATTTTTAAATTTACATCTTTGTCACCTTGCATAATGCAACTTGGATGCTTGTGGTACCTTTCTCTTTATTCATGAGTTCTAAGCATACAAATATTTTCTTGTCTCACGAATTACAAACTGACACTTTCCTTGTGGCACCTTGTTAAAGTTATCAGGAGGTATAACTTTGATATGGTTGAGCGGGAAGCCCATTGAACAACATGACTTTTCCCATAGCCACCTTTGTGTTTGTGAGTGCATACCAACTAGCGTATGTATCTTACCTTATGGGTCTTCTCACCCAGTGAACCACCATGGGTTCTGGGTGGCTTTAGAATAGTGGTTTACAAATTATATGAGGAAGGAAATTTCACTTTTTTCCTTTTCCCCAAACTCAAGGGGTTCAGTCAAACCCAATGGTTTGACTGAATGTCATTATGGGTTCAACCAAACCCACAAACCCTAAATAAAAATAATCATATTTAAATGGGTTTGGTCGAACATGGGTTCGACTGAACCCCCTTAAATATGACAAAAAAACAAAAACATTCTCATTTCAACTGTCATTTTCACTTTCTAAATTTACCATTTGCTTTCCCTGCGTGTGGTGAAATCGAGACCATGACGGCAAGAAAACTGATTTCTTCTTTTCGGCGAATGCAACCTCAACTTCATCTCTCAAAACTTCATCAACCCGACTTTAATATCAAGCACTAGGTATTTGAAATTCAAATTTTTTAGAGTTCAAAATGCATTTATATGTTAAATTTTGAAACCCTAGATGCTATTTTTTTCAAATTTGTTGAATTAAAATTGGATTTGTTTGGAATTTTTTAAAGCATTTTCAAATTTGTTGAATTCAAATTGGATTTGCTTCCCCATTTTGCATACATTTTTATGTCCTATGTGTAAATGAAATATGCCTTCCCATTTCAGCAATCAAAGCTATGGATAGCCTGCTCCTAAATGGAAAGACCAAGTGAAACATATATAAGAACTTAAGAACATATGGAAACAAACAATATAAAGTTATGAAGTTCAAATAGAACCACAAATTGTATCATTTGTAACATTAAAAATGTCCATCTCTACACATTTTTGGTGGTAGGTAGGTATTGCACAATAAGATAAAGGATGTAAACTGATTAAGACTTGGATAGTATTTTAAAAGGAATTTGAGGTGTGGAAACACTTCCCATATTAACCTATCAAGAGATAAATATGAAAAATAGATTTAATTTTAGTTACAAGAAAAATGTATAAATTATAAATTTATAACATAATTATGTACATGGGAAAATCCTCTTGGAAGAAAAATCCCACAACCAAAAACATGAACCAATTATATTATTTGATAATAATATCATTTACAATAAAATATTCATGTGCATACCCTTATAGTAGTATCATCAACATGTGATTCATATGGAGTAATTTCTAGTAGCATGATGATACCTATAAAATCATTATGCTTTCTCCATCTCAAGCACCCATAAATAGGAAAAATTTAAACCATAAACCAAGTGTGGTTTACCAAAGCCATGAGCCAAAATAATGACCTAAAAATGGCACCAAATTTGGCACAAATTCCAACACCATATTCCTTGACTTGGTTTATAGGATGTATTTAGCAAATGCTTTACATCTTGTCAAAAAAATTCAAATCCTCCTCCTCATAACCGACACTCCATTTTTGACATATTCAAACCCATTATTTAAGATGATCTTGATGATTTTCATAATTCTAATCAATATTCTAGTGTAACCCCCCTTTTTTATTCTCTTATGTGTCATATAACATTTCATAAGTAATTCCCATCTTACAATTTCATACAATTCTCTTACAACTTCTTAAATATATAAAAGGGACAACCCTAGTTCAATTAGGATTATTTAATTATTATCACCTACATCCATTCATTACATGTTATTAGTTTTTAGTTGCACACATTATTAGGAAATATGCATTGTCTAAGAAATTGGGGTATATTGAATGTTTGAGAGTGTTTTCCTTGATCTTTTATCTAGTTAAATTAATATCCTTTAAAATATTGTTTTATGGAGTTTTCATCTTAACTCTAATATGGCTAGCAAATAAAATGACGATTGAATCATTTTTTGATATAATAGCTAATGACAACCATATAAAGAGCCACATTAAAGAAGATGAAAAATAATGATCAAGACTATGATTTAGATACATATGTTGCTAAACAAGATATTTTCCTAAATTGATAATTACGTATTGATGCACCTCTCCACCCTAAATATCCTCACTCATTGGCTAGTAATTTATATAATGTATTAGGTGGCTATCCTTAGGGAATTAATACTATTCATAATATTACCACTCTAATGGATTTTAATAATGTTGTACCCTCTATGCATCCATCTACCCTTCATCCTCTTATAATGATTCCTCCTATCATACTATAGTTACCACTTCCATGAGATCCACCACCCATTCCTACCGCCTTTCTCTCCACTAGTATTTTTCTTATCTCCGATCCTTTTATATATGTTCACACCATTGTTACTACTAGCACTATCCTATATAGATATGTTCTTCATACCATTCCTCCTTATCCTATGAAAATATAACCTTATAGTGTAACTTCTTCTTCCATTACCATGTTATTACCTTTCTAGACCTTCCCCTCTTTATACATTCTCCTTTTTATCCTACACTACTCCTACCACTAATATATCCCTATACCTTGGATATACTATTGAAGAAATTTAACTGACTTTCAATATCGCAAAAATTAGACCCATATTTTAAATGTAAAATGTGTATAATAAAGCACAATCCATGCTTCCTAATTCAACTTCACTAATATCTATCAAATTAACTTAGGTTCATTACAATAAGATAATCATATAGCCATAATTAGTTTTCAAGATAATGGTAAAGTTTTCAATAGCCATATTTATCCTTCCACATGCTATCATTAGACATACACAAAAGATTCATAAACATCCATACCTATGAGCATCCAAATACAAGAAATATAACTATATATATCATGCACATCATCAACATACATATAGAATATCACACCCATCATCAACAGAACTAATACTTCCCATATCATATTATCTATGTTCTCATACAAACGTGTCTTCAAATACATCAAAGCACTCATGAGTAAATCGACTCTGTAGAGCATACACAAAACTAAAAAGGTGCCCCTAAGTTATTTGTCTCCTATATCTATCCTCTTAGCCTATCCTTCTCTATGGATATGTTCCACTCATATCTACCACCTTGAGGTGATCCATGTCTCAATCCTTGTCAAGGTCACTCCTCCTCTGTACCTATATCCTTTCTCAATGAGCAAGATCTATCACTGCTACTCCCCAAAACACCTACATTTAAATATTAAAAAAATGTTTAATAAATCATACAACATTGATTAAAACTAACTAAACAATGAAAGCATTTAATATTATAACACCTTATGAATTATATTGAATTTCCCCACCTTGAAATTTATAGCCATCGATGTCAATCACTTATTCATACTATAGCTTTGTTCTCCAAAACACCTACATTTATATAAAAGTGAATTTTTAAGAAAAATAATATTTACCCTACTTTTAACTCAACAATAATGGATGTATTTCTATCATAAACTCCTCGTACTCATAACAGAATCATGGCCTAGGTAGAGTATAAAAAATGTTGTTTCCAACCTCATATGTAAATCTAGAGTTAGAGTGCCAAAATTGTTGAATTTCATCCTTTGTTCTATTAATTAGCTTCTTATCGACTCATGGAAGCCTATTGCTAAAAGCCCAAGTATGATTTTCAATAGGACTTTCAAATCATGATCTTATTGATAGTACTTTTGATAATGTTTTACGATTTAGGCTTAATTCAAGACAAGTTTACCTTAATAATTGAGCCTTTTTAATTTTTTAATTTCTTACTAATGATGTTATTACTCTATGAGCAACTCTTTTATCTTTTTCCTTACTATTATTTACAATAGAATTGAATGCATTAAAAAAAACTTTAACAACAATATTATTTCGATCAAACTTTTTGTTTACATGAATCTTTGAAATTTATTTAGTAAAGGTCTCATTTTGTACATCTTTAGTAATTGTATAAAAATTTGGATTTTTTAGGTTAATGTCTTATTGGAAAACCATTCATTGAAATTTTTTGAAGCCCACAACCAATGGTTTGTGATGACCTATTGCCTTCAAGAATTTCTATTATGCTCATCAGTTTCAAACCATTTTGGGGTTCTTGAATGTTTTTAAATTTTAACAAACTCATTACAAAAGAATGGTTTTTGAATTTCTTTTTCTTCTTCACAAAGGTTCTCTCTTCTTATGTAATATGGAGACACATTGAGTTTCATTGGTTCATGTGAGTTATCAATTTAATCATTGTTATCAACAAGTCGATTATTGAGTAAAATTTAAATGTCATAGGGTTCATATCCACATTAGTCAAGAAATTGTTGATGTATTTATTCTTCTTCTTCTATGATGCTACTCTTATCAATAGGTGTTCCATCAAATTTTACAATATTTTCACATTCATGTTCAACATTTTTATTTTCAATATTATTGTCACTTTCATTTTTTAAACATTTCATTATATTGAACATTAAAATATCCAATTTAAATGTCATTTAAGGGTAAATAAGGACCTTCATATTCTTTCAATATATATTTTAATATATATAATATGTATGGTTGGATTAGTGAGATATTTATAACAAGTATGCAATGAAGTCAAACTTTATTAGATTTGATTCTTAATAAATTAGTTTTAACGATTCAATTTATAGCTTTATGCAATCTATAAGTTTAAATAGTTTGATGGTATCTAAACTTTATACATATAAAAATATGATAAATGTCTGATTATTTTGCTTTCCAATCTATAACTTTTTTATGTTCTTGGCTATATAATTGAAGTTCATTTGTGTTAACAACTACTAGATTAAATATTTTTATACCCAATTATTTTCAAATAATTTTATACTAATCTTTGTATTCTTATTCTTTCTTTCATTGTTTCATTTAAAATTTGAACCATTTAAGAATGCTATGTTATAGATTATAGTTGTATTCCAATTCTTTTTAAATTGTTAATGGCATGAAAATATTATTGATGAGTGGATGAATTATTACAAGTTCTATTTTAGATTTGTATTCCCTTTATCTAGATATATTATTTACCAAAGTCTCATTGCTCTTTTAGGTGTACTGTATATATATATATATATAACATGGAAAATGCAGATCATGTTCCACCTATGCCAGATTCTTTGTTTGCAAATACTAGTAATGAGATTAAAAAATTGAGAGATTCATTAGCACACTATGCAAACCCGGGGATATATAGTGAAGCATGCATGTTAATATTGCATAGTCTAGAAAAACTAAAAGATGAACTTGAGAGGACTAGTGTATATTCCCCAAATAGAGTGACTGCTATTCTTTCCTACATGCAAGAAGAAGTACATGGTGACATTCCCCTTAAACAAATACAAGATAGTGTCACTAAAGAAATGATAAAAGCCACTTGTTTTCCATTTTATCAAAATGTGCATAAGGTTAGGGGATACCAGGTCACTAGATGTGTTGGTTATGCTATGGCCTCATTGATCTACCCATGATTTCTCACAACACATGGTCTATACCCAAACAATGACCAAATTCCATTGTATTTTGTTCAGCAGTTGTATGTTGAGGTCCATTTGGGCCTCAAAGTTAACTACCTGGACATTCCACTATATGCTGGTTAGGGGCGTGGTAGGATTATTGATAGGCTCACCTATTGTCGAGCAGATAGACCACCCCTAGTGTTTAGGGTATTGGTTGATGACAGGTCTCTTGCTCTCACCCCAGCTCTAGCCCCCATAGTAGATGAGGTTGTTGTTGCTTCCCAAAAGGAAGCAATTGACACTATAGGCGACATTGTGGCTGCCACCACTAGGATATCTGATGATCGTGTAGGTCAGTATTTGATGTCTAGACATTCCTGATCCACACCATTTTCAACACAGTGGACCACCATGGATCCTTTTATAGTGGCCGGCATCCCTACTCCTACACAACTTGATGCACTTACAGGAGATATGTCACACATGAATCTGCATTGTTTGGCTGAGGACCTGTTGGAGGCATATACCCACATTGCATCAGACAATGGGATGGGTATAGAGCATGTTAGAGAGCATTTGAGATGCAGAGGTCATTCAATTCCAAGATCCCATCACTCTCAGCCGATCACTAGTGCACATCAGGATCCACCTATAGTTCATACGACAGCTGCACAGACTATGGGTTTTACTGATATGTTGACTGGTTCTGCTTCATCATCACCGATGCCATCTCAGCTTCGTAGTCCTCTGCATTCATCATTTATGGCACGACATGGGATAGATCAGATGGATGCAGATGTTGATTCATCACTTGATCGTTTGGTGGATATGGTGGAGGCGACTGTTTCAGAGGACTTAGGTCATCTGATATCAGATGATGTGCATGTATGTGTGCATGTGCATGTTTCAATTCTTTTTTCATTATTTTTAATTTTTTTTTAAACTAGATATTCATGTAAGTTGATATATATGTGTATATATATTGTTATAGGTGGACATACCTCATATCACTCCTAGCCTTGGTCCAGATCATGTGCATGATCGATGTGACTCTGTGGATGAATCTGTCAGTGGAAATGTGAGTTTTACATTTTTATATAATCACACGTGTATATGTACATGCAATATATTTATGTATGCATAGATCTAGATTGATATTTAAAAATACAAGTTCATTTAAAATAACTTTCATAAAATTTATTTAATATAAATTATATGTATTTAACACATCTTGTACACAATTTTATTTGCAGGGCTCAGCACATCCATCAGAGCAGGACCGTTCTCATTCAGATGGCCATTTGTCTAGGAGTAGACATTCATATTAGGCCATGCACTCTAGATTTATGATCTTGACCACATGTATTTGATTATATGATGATCTTTAATAGTATTTGATATTTGATGATCTCTAACTTACATTTTCTTATATGATATACATACATTTGCTTATTTGTTGATCTTTAGTATTCGACATTTAATGATCTTTAATTTACATTTTGTTGTAATGATATGTACATATATTTTCTTATATGATATATACATACATTTACCTCTTTGCTTATAATATGTGTTATGTTTATATTTATTGAATCCCTTTACATGTATGTACATGTGTTTGCTTATGGTTTAAACATGTTTACACATAATATATGTATGCATTTGCTTTAAATATTCAATATACATACATGTTTTCTTATTTTATGATCTCTTACAACTTACATTTCCTTATATTCAATATACATTTGATCTCTAGTAGAATTTTAGGGAAATCAATGCCACTTTATAATTAAGTTCATTCATGTTGATCACAATAAATATTTTTTAAAAAATGACTTAAGCAACATGAACCATTGAGTTGAGAACAAGATACTTTTTGACAAGTAACTTGAAATTCAATTCAAATATAATGTAAAGAAAATTAAATTCAAATTATATCGAGCTATTATACGTTTTTGACAAGTAACTTGAAATTGAATTCAAATATAATTAAGAAAATTTAATTCAAATTATACCTCTATTATACATTTTTGACAACTAACTTGAAATTCAATTCAAATATAATTAAGAAAATTCAATTCAAATTATACCTCTAATATAAATTTTTGACACTTTACCAAAATTCTAAAATTACTAGATATGTTGTGCATACCTATGAATTAAATATGTTCAACAAACTCCACAATGAAATAACTTATTTTTTTACTACTTGATTCATTTAAACTAGGATCTAGTTATTTCATGTACACTTGAATAATTTTTATTCACTTGGAGCACAAATTTTGGAGAAGTTTTTGCACATTTATCAAGGAGGCAAATGTTGGAGCTCGACAACTTTTCATTTTTATCAATCAAGGAAAAATTTGGAGGATAATTTAACTAAGTTGGTAGAGGACTTGTTTAGAGTCATCTTTAAGTTTAAAAAGAAAATGGGATAACAAAGAAAAAGAAAAAATGAATCTCAACAAAAATTATCCAAAGAAGAAGAACAAAAGAGGCGTGACCAAAACTTGGAAAATTATCATAGAAAGAAACAAGGTACTTTCTTGTTTCTTCTATCTCTCACTCTCAAGTGTGTGTTTAGGACTTTTACTTTGAAGGTTTTTAACCATCATTGCACTTGAATGACTATAAATAATTTTAAATGTCCTCAAGTCATCTTGGTCATACAAGTTGCAATGTTTATATGATCCTTGACTCCAATTCCTTAAGCCAATTCTTTTTGTTTCAATATTTGTGTTTTGTGTCTTTGGTCTTTTATTTTCATCACTTCAATGTTCTCAAATTATTTTTATGTTTTATGCTCTAGGGATTCCTCAAGTTGGAGTCAAGCCAAATCTATATATTGGATCAAATGAATCCGTTGAAGAACACATGGACCTTGAAGTTAGGGAGGAGACCCAAGTTAAAAAAATGCTTGTTGGAGAGAGGTCAAGATCACTTCCTTCTACAGGTATGGATGAGCATATTAAACTAGCACAAAATTATCTCACTTATAGCTCATCATGTTTTATCAGTTTGTTTTCTTGCATACATAAACTTCACTTATATTTAACGTCATCTCTCACTTTTGTTTGCAAAATATTTTGTGACACATGTGTAGGAAGGGCTCAACAAGCAGGAATTTTTCATGCTCAAGTCAAGCCAAATCTAGACATTGGATCAAATGAATCCACTCAAGAATGCATGGTCCTTGAAGATAGGGAGGAGGTACAAGTTCAAAAAATGCATGTTGGAGAGGGGTCGGGATCACTTCCTCCTACTGGTATGGATGATCATATAAAATTAGTTGAGAAGGTGGGGAAAAAAATTTCTCATAGAAATTTAGATCATTTACTTGAAATGGATATGGAGAAACTGAAATATTATGCCAACCAACCTTATAATAAGAGAAAGAGGTCAATGACTAAATCTATAAATGGAATGATCAATCATCATTTCAATCATCTTGATACACTTGAAAAAACCCAATTGTTATCACGTTTACTTCTTCATGATGAGCTCAAAGAGTCATTACAATTGTTGGGTGTCATTCGCATCAAATAAGAAGAAACACATGGGATTACAAAAGGATATTGTTCAAAATGTTAAAAAGGGTTTAGATTCCATTGGGAAAGGATCTCGATCAGTGGATAAGGCCACTACAAGAAGGGTGATGTTGACATCTATTGTACATCAAGATATAGCAAGAAAAAGAAAAAAATTTGCACTTTCAACTGAAATTGGTTATAGTAGAA
Source organism: Sequoia sempervirens (assembly GCA_007258455.2). Lineage (NCBI taxonomy): Eukaryota > Viridiplantae > Streptophyta > Pinopsida > Cupressales > Cupressaceae > Sequoia > Sequoia sempervirens. Next base: position 251,086,651 of record VDFB02271358.1, on the reverse strand, counting down.
CCACATTGATAAATATGAGAAAAAGAGAATGGTTTTGGATGAGAGTTTAGAAGGAAATTGGGTAATTATGTGTAGAGCTCCCCGTTCTGACAGGATTGAAGATGTTGTTAGGCACTTGGTATCAAGTTTTTGGCATGATCAGACTCATCCATTATCAAATACTAGAAATGTTATGAGACACATGATTGGACCTAGTATTTATAAAAATCATATCAAACATTGGCTAGACATAACACAATTTGAGATGTATATGAACTTTTGTAATGCATATCCTCATATAAAGATTGGGAAAACAATGTTTCAAAGGTTAAAGCCATATTATGTGAAGATAAACAAGTTTTTTGAAACTTGTTGTTGTCATTATCATATTGAATTTGATCTCTACTATCAGGTGTTTCGAAAGATGAGAGAAGAAAGATGTGGGTTTCAGAAAGCACCTTCTAAATAGGCCAGTTTGTTCATAAAGTCTATATTATGTGATCATGAAAATGGACCTCAAATAAACTACATAAAAGGAATTTGTGAGACATATGGAAATTTGGCTAAATTTCCTTCAAGAATTGAGAATACTGACCTAACAAAGATAGTAAATTGCAAGAGGTAAGTACTATTTTTAGAGAGTTTATCTATTTCAATTTCTCATAGATCAAGTTATTTGGATTCTCTTTGATGTAATGTTTCATTGATCAAGTGTGATTTATTAGTTATTCACATATTTTACTGACACAGGTACAAGTATGTAAAGTTACAAACAAATTTTGGGAAAGAATCCACAAGGTTGAGCTATGTAGAAGAGGATATTCCCATTGGAAAATTTATGGAAGATTTTTGAAAATTGATACGACCATACATACATCATTCCTTTTTTGCTAAGCGGCAAGCAATTGCAAACATTGAGAGATACTTTCCCACATGGAACAATTCTATCAGTAGTTAACTTTGCAGAAAATTACTCCTTTCTACATCAAAAGGAGATTCAATCAGAGTATTACTTTTCAAAGCAAATCACTATTATGGTTCGTGTGTTTTATCGACATGCACAATCAAAATTGGATGGTGTTGAGAGTACAGATGAAGAATGAGCCATTAAGAAAGAATATCACATTTATATTAGTGATGATAAAGAGCATGACACACTTTTTGTCCAACATTACTTTACAATATTTTTTGAGAATTTGAGAAGCAGGGGTGTAAAATTTGAAAGTCATTTTGTATGGTCAGATGGATGTGTGACACAATTCAAATCTTCATGGCCATTCTATGCACTTTGTAGATATCATAAAATCTACAAAATACCACATGTTTGGAGGTTTTTTTAGAGTGGGAATGGAAAGGGTGAGTATGATGGAGTAGGAGCTTGCATCAAATGAGCTTTAAGAAAGCATCAAATGAGTTATCTAGAAGATTGTCTAGACAATGCACATGCTGTTGTTGAATGGTGCAAGCAACACTTTGCATCAAATGTGGTTGGCACATCTTCAAGAACAAACCGACACATTCCACATAGAGTGTTTTGGGAGATATCGGGTATGTATAAATTACATTAAATCAAAATTTTGAATTTATTTAAATTTATTATAATATTATATATATATATATATATATATATATATATATATATATATATATATATATATATATATATACATATTTGTTCACATAAGTTTTTTTTGTACATATGTATCTAGGTGTGGATAGAAGATCGATGCATGGATGCAAGAGGGTAGAAAAAACAAGATCTTTGCATTGTGTTAGGAGTTCAGATAGTTGCCATGGATGGATATTAGACACAAGGGATTACTCTTGTTTTTGCACTGAGTGCATTGAGGGAAACTATGATTATGCATGCAACAATCAAGAACTTGGATATGTTGGTAAATGGGATACAGTGCCACTAGTTGTTTCAAAAACATATGATGAAAACGAGGAAGAAATATTTGAAGACTTTCTTTTGATTTCAATTGATTATGACCATATTTCAAGATTGGTTAGAAAAGGTACACATGTGTAAGTTTTCAATAATTTAAATATTATATATATCTAGTTAATGATCTTTAGAGACATTTCTATTTTTTTTAGAATTTTTTTGCGTAAATTTGGTGTACAGGAGATGTTTTTGTAGTCATAGCAGAGCCTTAAAACATAGAAGGTGTTAGCTATTATTTATTTTGTTACACAGAAGAGAGGAATACGCTAACAAAATTGAAACAAGTGATGGAATGTCATTTCCCATAGGTGAGTTTGAATTTAAAATTTTATATACATTGTATTCACGTGTGCACATTACATTATAAACATTAAATATATATTGTACAAACCTTGAGCACGAAAATTTTGCACACATACATATGTCTTACCTTAGGTTCATGTCTACCATGCAGGTTCTGTTGTAGTGCAAGGGACATAATAATTGTTGTTCAGCATGGGATTCATTTTGTTGACTATCAACCTGATAACAAGGTTTATCAATATAGTCACTTAATAATTGCTACCACTCTACATCTTCATGCAGTTCCACATGCACGTGGCCAAACAAAATGGAGACTAGATAGGAATGATCATCAAAAAATTCTACATGTTATTGAAGAGCGGGCTGAACCAGAATCTTTGACTTAGATTATATCCATGGTTTTCAAGTTCACTTGTAACCCTATACATGTTCAAATGAGAACTTATAGTAACTTGTACATAGTTGTAAATCATTTTGTGTAAATTACAATTATATGTACATATTTGTTCCATGGAAAATTCTTAAGTTCAAGAATTTTTGATAGCATCATCTCTCACTTTTTTTTGTTGCATGTAAACCCATATATATGCTTTCAATCCTTATTTGAAACGTAGTGAATTTTTTTTAAATCATTTTGCCTAAATTACAATTATATGTACATATTTGTTCCATGGAAAATGATTAAGTTCAAGAATCTTTGATAGCATAATCTCTCAATTTTTTTGGCTACATGTAAATCCAAATATATGCTTTCAATCCTTATTTGAAATGTAGTGAAGTTTTCTAAAATCATTTTTCCTAAATTACAATTATATAAAACTTATATTTGTTTCATGGAATTCTTAAGTTCAAGAATCTTATATACACTTATATACAACTTATATAATTTGTTCCATCGAATTGTTCCATGGGAAACTATGTAAATTTTAAAATTAAGTATT